>VWPU01000682.1:0-46023 GCA_013398955.1 Callaeas wilsoni
CGGGGGGCCGGGCGCAGCTCCTACCTGCGGCTCCTACTTGCGGTTCCTACCTGCGGTTCCTACCTGCGGCTCCTGCGGAGGCCGCCAGCGCCAGGCAGAGCGCGGGGAGCAGCGGCGGCGGCGCAGCGCGCATGGGAGCGGCCCGAGGGAGCGAGCGAGCGGCCCCGGCCCCCCCGCCCCGCGGGAGCGCAGTGACGGGCCCGCCGCCCGGGGAGCATGACGGGAAATTCCTGGGCACCGGCGGCCAACGCCAAATATGAACATGCAGCCGGGAGACTCCCGCCGCACGCCCGGCACGACCTGGCAGCGCGGGGAGGCGGCCCGGGACCCCGCCTCGTCCCGCCGCCGCGGCACGGCCGGAGGGCCCTGTCCCGGAGGGTTAAAGGGTGCGCTTCGGGCAGGCCGACGAAGCGGCTCCTCGCCCTTTTAAAGCGACGTTCCTGCAGTTCCGAGGAGAGCCCCGGCTGGAGTGCTCTGGCCGAGTGCAGACTGCCCCGCCGTGACCCTCAGCTGCCTGCGCGGCGCCGGCCGCGAGCGGGGGCAGCGCCGTCAGCGCCGCGGCGGCTCCGGCGCGCGGCTCCCACCCGGAGGCAGCGCCTGACTTCAGCACCGGCCGCGAAACTACCACAGCGCTCAATGCCCACCGTGCCTAGCTTCCAAAAAGAAGGGAACTGAACGACATCGGACTTCTTCCTCCTGCTGCTCCCCTCCCCCACGGGACACGTATATCTATGCGGGGCAAATGAATGTACATAATGGACTTACACAACCTTCTTTGTTCCTCCTACCCCCCAAACCGTCAACCTCTCACTAAAACAATTTTAAAACAGCCTAAGATAATGACAGGAAAAAAAGCCGATCTCTTCTGTTATTCTATCAAAATCCCTTCGGTGACTTTTTGTATCTCAAAATACAAGAAAGAGGCTGAAAGCACAAGGTTAAGGCTCTTCACCCCTGTCCTTCAACACATCAAGACAACGTGGCATGTCCACAACTTAGGAATCAAGGTAATGTCTCTGCACTCCCTGTGTACAAAATCAGGACAAAAGTCAAGCTGACAGTTAAGTGAAGCTCGGCTCTGTGTGTCAGCTCATGGCAACACCCGTTCACATACTAGCAAGTACTAAAAATTAGTTAGGTCGCTGTAACAAATTAATATCCCCTCCGCCCCCAGATGAGAAAAGTAGTTGAGTCAGAGACACCCAAATATCTAGAAGGTGAGACATATATAAAAACCCCTAATAAACCTTTAATTCGAGTCTGTTTTGGTTTTTTGTTTGTTTTACAGGATAGGGTGACAAGTTACAACAAACATCTGATTTTTCTCAAATGTTCAGATATTATACATATTCCCGTGTCTTGCAGGAAGGGATATTGGTCAACTTAACAGTTTAAGGTAAAATAAGCTGCATAATAGTACATATTACAATTAAAATGTACAGTGTTTACAAGAAATATATTTTAGAAGCAAGATGGATGCATTTGCATCGAGGCGACCTTTTAAAATGCCACAGCTATTTTTACATTCACTCTTGCAACAGGTCACAAGATGGGGTCACTAAGGTCAGGTTAACAAATCACTATGATGCACATCAAATACAACAAAATTAGTTTATATACATATATATAATACATATACATGTATATTATACATATACATATATGTATATAGTAAAACTCATCAAAAATCTACCAGACCTGGCACAATCCACTTACCCATCAAAAATATGTACTTGTCCTTGGTAAGTAGAATTCTGCATGGCTGATTATATATTATATATACTCATTCATTAGCATCTGAGACATAAAACCGAGGATTTAAAATTTTTCGGTTAACAAACTCTCCAATAATAAACATGGTGCCCACAAAAGCACAAAGGTAAGGCACAATAGGATTTCCTGTTGCAGAATAGTGTGCATCATGTTTACTTAACCGTAAGAAAAACGTGCATTATTTGTGCAAGTTCATGCTGCAGATCCATCATATCTACAAAGTAAAGTGAGTTTCAGTAAAATTTGTGGGACTGGAGTGCTTCCAGTCTCACCTCCTACAGGATGTTCAGCTGGATAACTAGGTAAAAATTTTGTAGGAGTGGGGATTAGTAAAGCCAATAATCTTAGATTTGCAACTAAGCTTCTCAGCAACAATTTTGTACTTCTAGCTAAACATTAGTAAATTTACAAGCTTGGAATCACAAGATTTACTGTCAGCTGCACTAGTTTGCATGAGCCAAAATTGTTGCAAGGAAGTATGTACCTTTTAAAATTTTAACAGACAAATGGTTCATTAAAACATGTTATAATGTACTGGGAATGTCACTTAATCCAATGGTATTTTGTCACAGCCCTGACTCTTGTAGTAACAAATACAGCTTTTCACAAAATATTTTTCCAGTATCTGCCAATTGCTTCTTTATTGCTCACAAATTTGAATTCATTACAATTGGTATCAGACCTTTCACACAAAATCAGTCAGGTATTTTATATAAAACCTATAAAAGATATTTAACCTGTATCCAACACTTTTAGGTATTTGGCCTCTAGTCATGGTACAGCCAAAACCATATAAAACAATAGGTTTTGAATAAAATAGGAAGCTTATTTGCTGCTTTGATGCAGACATCCTCACAGAACACAACCCTTTTTGCCACCACCAGCATTTACATTTATATACAAAACCCAGTACATCTGCATTCAGTTCATCTTCCCTCACACTGATATGCAACCACTAATGCCAAATTCACTTTCCCCATACCCCAGCTGCAGAAAAAGATTCTTATACAGCAACAAAAAACTAATATTGACTGAATTTTCTGTTTAACTTATTCACCATTAGGAACTGTAGGTTGCTTGTTACAAAATACCCACAAGATTATTTCACAGGAAACTATGGAAATACAGGAAGTCTTCTTTTCTCCATGCTTTTGTATTATCAAAAACACTTCTTGGTGCAAAAATACGTCACCACATCTGCAAATGTATAATGAAATCGGTATTCCTCATGCAAAACTTAAATGCATCGGTTTACTACAGCCCCGGAAAACTTTGTGAAGCAACTTCTTTTCTTTTTTGTCAGCTCAGTATTACTGCCTCATTGCTAAGTCCCTTTGGAAACAAGATTTCTGGAACGTTCAAACTTTTATTTAATTCATTAAAGTATTACATACAAAAAGCACTAAAAAAGGAAGACGGCAGCCAAACAGGAACATTCCTGTTGCAAGTAACAGTCCTAGCAGTTGTAGAAAGTCTTCTCAGGAACTTCCCTGAGAATTACTTGTGCCTGTCCGAAGACGCAGATGTGACATAGAGTTCATGTGTTTGTTTGATGGCTTCAGTGGAGTGTTACAAGTAAGAGCCTGGGGAAAACGATGATGATATCGATCTAGTCGCAGGTATTTTACTGTTACCAGCTTTCCTATGAGGCAAAGAAATAGGAAAAGAGAAACCTTCTAGTTCAGTATTCACTGCATTTTGCTTCAGGATGTAAAACACAAATATGTCATTACATCAAAATTAGTTTACCAGGTTATTTTACTGCTCAATACTTTAGATACAAAACACTTCACCATTTAAAAGAACTCCAACTGCACCCATCTTCTGTAATTTCTACCCATGTTTTGTTATAAACTCCCATTCCTTACCATCAAACCAAGAGCCATGTAATGCCTTGAAAGCCTTTCCAGCATACTCCGGGGAGAGACACTTGACATATACACAGCCCTAAGTAAGAGAGAGAGGGGTTTGGGTTTTTTTACAAGTCCAGCTGAGAAGGATGAACAAAGAATTAGGATGTTACTGGAAAGGCACTCACCTCACGTGAATTTTTGTCTACGGCAATATGAACAATTCCATCATTATCACTACATTTCTCCAAGATTGCTTCTTGAATTGCTAGATGCCAGTGATCACCTATTTCCCTAGGCAAATGATGAAAGATTTAATGGATTACGTAATTTTTTAAACATTCACAACATTCTCATACTTCCCCACTGAGTCTGGTTTCTCTGTAACTTGACATAACTTTCTGGTAAATGCCTCTGGGACAGATTTAGTACTTTTCCTACTGAATACACTGTAAATTTGCTCCTATAGTCCACTTAAGAAAATCCAACCCTACAAATCAAAAGGAATAACCTCTATTTGAGGGGTGGGGTGTTGTCCTAAAATGGGCTTAACCAAGTGATGCTTAGACTGATATTTAAAAAAACATGATTCTGCCTTGCATAGTAAGTGTCTAGAACACACAACAAAGTCTGCTGCTGTGATGTGAGGGTTCACAATGTACAAGTGAACAAGTTGGACAGGTTGTTCCCTTGATATGTGTCCTGACTCTTGGCAGTAGAAAAATTATTATTTGCTGCGCTAACATTAATAAAAACAAATTAATTGATATATTTCCCAGATGATTCTCAAGTTAAGAAAAAAGACCTCTTTAATGGGACTGCTTCTAACAGGTACTGGTGTATTGCTGAAAAGAATTCAGTAATTACTGTCAGTATACAGTCACTTAAAGAGCAGCTAAAACTAGTTTTGTTAAACATACCTTGCACCCACAGCAAATACCAAAACAGTACTTAACAATCTAATCACAGACACTGGTACATTCTGTGTTGTAGGTCGTCAGTGAAAGTATTCATCTCTTTCAGGTCTGGGACAAGAACATAAGCCTCCTTACTCTAATGACACAAGCAGATTAATAATACAGTTTGTCTTGCACTGAGGGGTTTGTACTTTTGTTTGTGTTTGTGTTTTCCTTAAGATATCTCCAAGGGTATGATAAAAACTATTTCCTTAAGCAACAGTCCTCTGAAAGACAGTTCACAGAAGAGGAACATGCTAGGGAGTACAGTATGGAATTGGATGAAGTATCCCGCTATGAATGTAATCCAGCAGTCCAGTAATGGAGCTAGGTCAACTTGCAAAAGAAAAGGTCTACAAAAAGTCAATGTATCAGAAGTCGCAATGTTCAAAATAGCTGACTGGACAGAGACACTAAAGACAAGTGTCAAAAAGTGTCAAAACACAACTCCTAGTTTATAAATGTGGAGGCTTTTTAATTTACCTGTTGGGCACGGACTGGGTCAGTACTGAAAAACACTGAATCTTACAGCAAAGATACAGGCTAAAAAGGGAGATTGTTCTGACAAAAATAACATCTCAGTAATTAGTTCCATTAACAGCAGACATTTTGAACTGCTAACACTCTGAAACAGAAAAGTACTCAATACAACATACCAATAAATATGAGAGTGAAGCTTGAGAAATGGACTTATTTCAGTACCACTCAGACTAACTCAGTATAGCTCACAAAGTCTTCTTTGAAGCAAGGACAATAAGGATGTTGATCTCACCTAAAATTCTCTGCAAATGTCATGTTTTATTTAACCCTTCTACAGGAGGATCAATTTGCTTCAAGAACAACACCTAAAATTTCAGTCTTGCTCACCCTACTGCAACAGGAAAATTATTATGGAAGCCACAGAAGCTGGTGTCTTTGAGCAGTCATTAAGTCTTAAAGCCATTGAGAAAAGGTTTTTAGACTCCTTATTTAAGTGTGGCTAGAAAAAAGGCTGAAGAAATATATCCAAACTTTGCAATCACTTATGTCCATACTCTGATGTCTTCCCCTATTTCCTGTTATTCCCTGTCCTAATCAATAGGTTTTATTTTACACTCAACTTCTTATATTCCTCAGTCCCAACTAGCATCTCACATTTACCCTGTAAGATATAGTATCTTCATTCTTCCCTTGTATAATCACATAGAGGAAGAATTTACTCCAGAGAAGTTACTGGAGTCCCTGTATCTCTTTACAGTGGACAAAGAGACTTCAAAGATTAGACAGGATTATCTGGCATAACTTATGTGTCAGTTCCCAACTCCTATCATGATCTAGTCTAGAGCCAAAGGGGATATAACAGAATAGTGGAGCAGTTGAAGATTTAAAAGACTACCAAAGAATTTAATTATTTTTCCTTAACTCTTGGTACATGAAGCAAGGCTTATTACTTATTCAAGTGTGGTATATACTTTAGAGTTATGAGAATTATATGAGCATTAGAAGCCAGTACTCAGCACTAATTTGTTCCCAGTACAAAAATCCACTTGCTTCAAAATTAGGCAGTCACAGTGCCATAAAGTAGTAAGTGATTTAAATTCAGCCTTTTAAATGCAAACTGTGCAAGCTCTGTAGCAGTCCAAATACTCCGGAATATTTAACATTTTAAAAACTTACAATCTGTTGTCAGGCCACATGAGTCTCCTCTGTCAGCTGATACAACTGAACATTTACAAATTTAATTAATGGAGAAAGATCAGTCATTGCTCCAAATAGTTTGACTATATGCCACATCCTTCAAGAAGTGAGCCAAAGACACAGAGCAATACAATGAAGGACAGAAGACAGACAGTTAAGATTTTTTTGTCTTCTCATAGATGTTAACAGAAACAATTTTTTTTACAACCCGTTTGTTTCTTTTAATGTGTTCATGTTTCTTCACTTCTTCCAAACCCCTCTCAGAGGAAATAAATGGACTCCTCCAAAAGAATGCAGAAATACAGACAGATAACTGGTTTTACTTACATAACTGGATCAAACATATTGCGAATCTTTAGACATGGTGTCAAGCTGTTCGGTGGTGAATTTCTTCTATCTAGATGAAATGCTAAAAAGAAAAATAATACTAATTATTGACAGGCATAATACCATTGAGTTAAGAAGTGTCAACTTTATACATTAATACCTTTCTAGTTATACTCAGAAGAACGTTTCCTTCATATATGAAAGATTTCAAGCCAATTAAGTTTTGCATAGTCTTCTACCACACTGAAGAAAACATACCATATTTAGCTGAATTTTTTATACTTAAAACTTCTACATTTAAGGCACTCTCTTATATCTACACCACATGGAAGGAATTCAGGATATTTTTTAAAATACCATATACTTGAAAAGAAAGGATTTGCATTACATCTCCATGAAAAGATGGATATACAGAACACCTGGAGTAAGTTTTTGGAACTGTAAGTTAACCATTCAGTTCTAACTGCCTGATGAATTTTCATTTCTTCCACTTTGGGGGCAACTTGCTGCCCATCTGGCTAACACATAGGGAGACCTTAAGATGGATGTTGCATTGCATCTGTAGTGCAGTAACATGTCAAGAACACGCTACAAGGACAGGGCTTTTGTAGCCCTAAATGATCACACATGATCGGAAGCTTCTAAAAATCTGAAATGAAGCATATCAGAGGATAAAACAGATGTAAGAAGAAAAATGAAAAGCAAAAATAACTGAGTATAACTGTTCAAAGCTGAAGAGTGCCATGAAATACATTCTGAAATTCTAAAATAAATATTAACTTCTCTAAACTTCACAAGTTCTACTTGTGGGAGCCACAAGAGAAGATTGTACCGTGAGAAAAGGAATCAAGAAGCACGTCAGATTCAGATAAGGCAGCTCCATGCCTTGAGAAGGGCCAACAAAGCAGCAGCAGAAATGAAAGGAGATAGCCCAGAAAAACAGCTTTCAAGGCTTGAAGGAAGTTTTACTTTGAAGATTGAGGTAAGTAGATTCAAGAGTTTAAACACATGATTAAAAATCTCAGCAAGAAAAAATGATGTTCCAAACTGCTGCTAATGCTTCTCCTTTGCAATCTCTACTTTAGAAAAATTTGGCATATTCAAGATGTTACATTCCAAGGGTCAGAGGTTTCTGTTTTGGGCAGATGCCTGTGCTTCTTACTGCTGATCTTTTAAAATCCTGAAAGTACATCCAAAATACATGAACACTGCTGCTCTTCTGTATGCCACCCAAACAAAAACCGTGTCACACACACAAAATTCAGTCATGTGGAAGACACTACTTGTGAAAGACAAGCACTAACCGAGAGAAAATTCACTGCCTGGAAATATGGCATAGAAAACCTGCTTCTTATGTAAATTCCCAAGACAAAAAATAAAATACTATCACCAACTAGAAATTAGAAAAGGTAGCCTCCAATTCTAATATCAAACCTACTGCAAGTTCCGCAAATAACTAAAAATGTTCTTAGTGAGAATACACACGCACACAGAGTGCAAGTCACCAACACCTGTAACAACTGTCTGTTTTTTTTCTTGGGAACAGATTTCTAAATATGCTGGTGACACTGCATTTGTCTCTGAGCTATAGTTTAAGGACAAGTCCTTTTTCAATAGCACATGGTTTTGTAAAGTTTTTTGCCCCTTATTAAAAATCATACATAGAGTATACAATAAAAACTTTACAGAACTAAGCAACATTGAAAAATATATGGACTTACCTTACTCACGTAGGTTGGCTCCAGCAGATCAAGAATGTGAATGTGGGGTGAAATGTCACCAGCATATTGTACACTGGGGCACCACACCATACCAGATCACCAGAGGGTGATCTGGGGTGGCCTAGTCATGGACCTGGACCTGAAAAGGTGTGGGGTTGAGGAAATTATGTGCTGATTGTTTGTAACTAGGTTTATTCAGCACATGGATTTAATCCAAGGATAAAGAATGGTGAGGTTATTTGCAGAGACCCTAGACCCAGTGGATCAACATTTCTGCAAGCTGTTTATGAACTAAAAAAAAAATCCATACTGATTTTATGGCAGCAGCTACACCACTGAGCTATCCAGAAGTAACTAAATGGGGAATTCACCCTTTAGTGTAGTTACATATATACACCAAGCTTTGCCTGTTTCAGTTTCTAGTAAGTTTGGTGTCCTTTTGACTGGAAGATCGCAGATGCTTACCGAGATAACTTCAGCCAGAGCATACCACCAGCACAAGACTAAACTGCTACCAACTTAATGCAACATCCTACTGGTAAAAAAGTGTGCCCAGGGCAGTGCAGCATATGAAAATAAAGATGTTTTTTCTCAAAAAAACCTTTTCAAAATCATGGTAAATTAAAAGTAACTTTTGCAACTTAGATGAAGCTTTTCATGTATAAGGGAAAAAAATTACCATGGAAATCAGTGAGGTATGAAATTAATACTAGAACAGTAATAAGCCTTAATATGTATACCGGAAATGGCACCAAAAAGAGAGCTTAGAGAAGACACAGGCAAGTTAATGCTGTACCTATACAGCAAAACTGAAAATAGCATAGTTAACTGATGTTTCTTGAACTTCATTACAGATCTGTTACAATTTATTCTCCCCCTCCCCCAAACAAGGAAGTTTCAGTGAGAAAGCTGTTCAGAATACAGTCCTGATTATTTCAAAAGTTACACTGGTGTGGAGCATACAAAATATTCTCAATACGGGCATAAGCAGACATTCTTGCAGGACAACAGTCTAAGCTACACACTGGTTAACTAAGCATCTCACACCTTTTTCTACATGGGTCTCAAGAGTAATACTTACAAGATGAAGATAAAAAGGTAGAGATGAAATAGGAAAGCAGAGGCACAACTTTGTGCAGTAAGTCACTGGTGGTAAAAATTCAGGACTTTCATAAATTCTCCTTTGGGATTACTGAGCACTTTCAAGAAAAGGAAGCTAATTTTTATTTCATTCATAACGTACTTTGTTTTACTACCTTAAACTGAATAGCACTGTATCATTCCAGATTCGAAGAGCAGCAGCAGATAAAAACATGTAGTTTTGTCAACCCCTTTATCACTGGAATATGTCTACGATGGAAGAAGCGTCTCTTGCACTGGTTTCAAAATGAACATTGAAGAGACTGTAGTACAGCTTTCTATGCCCCTTGAATTACTAATATGTTATTGCTAAAGGAATTCCTGAGTATCGTCACCATGGGTTACAAGACAGCCCAAAGGATCTTTAGATGTGAATTTGATGAACCTGATAAGGCTGAAGACTTGCATCAAATATAGGTAAACGTGTTTCTTAAAACCAGGTTTTGTCAATGTTAAGCCACAGATCACTGCAGTTTATTAAGCACTAACCCTTCTTATCAAAGGCAAGAACAAAAAGAGAAAACAATTACCTGAAAATATTGAAATTATGTCCTTTCACACAACATGAGATTCTTTAATACACATGGAAGATACTGAAATGAAAATCTTACCAAAGAGAAGAGTATGGTTCAATCGAGGTTAAATATAGTTAATTCAGCTACAGAAGACAAACAGGATGGATAGCGAGTTTTACAAGCAGCAGGAAATCCAGTTTTCTTGCAAGAGTTAAGAGCAGAATTGTGGTTTGGGGTTTTTTTTGTTGGATTGCTTTTGTTTAGAGAAAGGATTATGTTCTCACAAGCTGGGGAAGAGCAGTGTCATTCACAAAAGGTAACAGGTTATCTTCCATGCTGCAGGATGAAATATCACCCTAGATGTGGTACTTCAGAGAACCTCTTTATCTCATCTCCAGAGCTGTCAAGGAACTTTAGCTTCTGCTGTTAGCTTAGCTACACTGCAGCCCTGCCTACCTAGTTTTCTTCTCCAGTTATCAAAGGTGTGATAGGACAACTGTATCTGCTCTTTCAGAAGCAAACTGAATACACGAGAAATGTGGGGTTCTCTCCACTGATTTAATTAAATCACTTGACCTGATCAAGATTGTTTCTCATTTGATTATTCTCTTGTACATTGTTTTCAAAACATCACATTTGTCCATCCTACAATGAGCTTACCCTTTTCTCTTTAACAAATACATCTACTGTATCCACTACATAATATTTCAAAGGGATGGCATCAAAATTTATTCTGATCCAGTTAAAAAAAAACCAAACCAAACTGTCAAAACACAGGCTGCATCCTGAAGAACTGGACAAAATGTCACAGTGATGCTTAAACATGCTGCTAACAGACAGCAGACATTAGATCTCATGAAAGCTACAGGTCCCACAATTAAAATGCACACTATCATTCATGGATACACAGACAGATCTTTCTGAAAAGGGTTTCTTCTTCAATTGCACATGCTCAGGTACTGTGCTCTGCTACAGAGCACTACCAGATCTCAGACCGTTAAAAAACTGTAAGTTTGAAATTTATTCATGAGATTCAGACCCAAGAATTCATTACAATTTTCTATACGCTGAGTCTGTTCAGGGCATAGCAGTCTTGAAGAGTATTTAGATTTATGAACTTCTACATTCAAACACCAGAAGTGGAGTATGAACTTAATTCCAGCTAATGTATACTTCCAAGAAAGGAAGAAAGCTACACATACCTGTAGAATTCCTAACATCAGGAGAGAAACAGCTGTGCAAAAAGCAGGAGACTTATGCAAAGGAACTATTTCCAACAGTCATTTGAACACAAGGAATGCAATATAGAAGGAGCCTTTGCATGTGAAAATTGCCTTTGCCTGCTGACTGTCAAGAGCCCAAATAACCCACTCTCATTTCAGCCACCCCATTTCCACGCCCTTCTGTTAGAGCCAAAGACGTAATTTCAGTTCTTCAAAGATCTTTGCTAAACTTCAAACATAGCAAGAAAACTAGGAAAATTGCAATTAAAAGGACTGAAACAGAATGGATTTTGATACATCCTATTCAACAGAAAACAGAGAGTCTTAAGTACATACTCTAAGCAACATACAGATAAAAGCCACAGCTGAGAGATTAAGTTGTTCTGTCCACATTTGCAATATGCTGAAGTAGGTATCAGATGCTCAAACGGGGATGGTACATAACAGCAGCTACTACAGCAGCTGTCTTTCTAGGAAGTTTTGGAGACTACTGTTCTGGTTACAGTCTTGAATATATATTACAGGTAGCAAAACACACCTGAGCTATCACACACTGAGGAGTCTCCAGGTGAGGAGAATCCAATCCAACTTCTAATACAGGACAGAATGTCATGGAGTGATTTATACTGCAATCAAAGAGGACAAGAAAAACTGAGAGCAAGTGACTAGTAAATTAGAACTAGAGCATGATGTTTCCCAGCCTGTATTGAACAATACACTGTGTAGAAGATTCAGATTTATTATACATACATATAGCTTGCAGAAGCTGTGTTCAATTTAAGTGTTTGAAATTCAATCGTGACAGTACCACAGAGATGGAACAGAAACAGCTGTTGACAAAATCCACCGTTTCTATATTGCAACTAAAACGCTTGCACATCCCTAATGTACAATGTCCTGGAAAGAAAAGGTTCCGCAACTCTTGGAATAAAGTTCATAAACATATCTTACTAATGAAAACTTTGAGAAATTGAGAAATCAAGCAATACAGTTGTGACAGCAGAATGCCGCATTACTACCACTGCAAAACAATGACCACAGAACCTCAAGCCTGCAGTAGCATTCACATGGTATTTTTAAAAAAGCAGCCCTCGTTTCCAATAAATTATTTAAATTGAGAAATGTAATGCTAAAACCAGTAGTAAAAGTTTCAGAAATATATAATGATATTATTTACTTTCACACTCAGGCCAGAATTCAAGTCCTATAGTTTCAATTTTTCATTGACCAAAAAAAAAGAGCAAACCAAACCCTGAAGCTTAACATGAAGAAAGGTAGAAAGAAAACAAATCAGGAAAATATGACCACTGCAGACATATAACTGCAAACGTACTAGATTCTTGCCACTCGGTTTCATGATAAAGCTGAAAAGTGACAGACCACTGCAAAATCCATGTATGCCAACTGCCTCCTCTATTAAAGCAAATGCTTTACACCACAGAGTTTGAAAAACAAATGCAGTGTAGAAAAACATTTATGACAGAGTTAGAACATCTGACACTACTAAATGTTCCAAATGCACATTTTCCTAATTGAGGAGTCTTTTGTCCCGGCAGTTTCCCTTTCAGAATAAACATCTCTTCCTCCTAACTTTGCCTTTAGGCACCTGACTGACAACAGTAGGAAACTTAAGTCTGCAAGATCCAATTTACCTGCTGTCAGATACAACCAATTACATTACTTCTAGTAAGTGTAAGGCATGTCAGAATTTGACCAACTAAAGAGTATTTTTTTTTTAAATTAATGAAAAGGAAGAAGTAACTCACTTTGACTAAATGCCCACTGTATATTTCTGCAGTAGCTGTAACAGAAAAGCTCATTTCCCTTGAAAACAAGGCAGACACAATGCACCAAAAAAGTAAGTCCATAGAACAAAATAACAGAGAAATAGCACTGACAGTTCATAACAATCCTTAAATGCATGAGAGAAAACAAGTCTTTCATGTTCAAGCAACAGAGTACCATTTATAACTTGGATGCAGAAATTAAGACAATTATAGCTCCAAAATATCTCTGCAATACCTTGGCCTTGCCACACTTTCGATGGTATTACTAAAATTTTGTCACATGCTGCAGAAGGTTGCATCCACTTCCAAACCAAGAACTCGGCACCACCTACTCTTCGTGTCTCTGTATGAACTCGGGATTCATTTGCTGCAAGAAAGTCAACTGCTCTGTTCCAGACTTTATTCATCTTCCTCCTTAAAAATTGAAGCAAGTATTACAAAGTTAGCATTACAACAACCTGCATAGTTAACCTCCAGCATGTAAGAGAAATCTAATGCTTTTCCTCCCACCTGTGTCAACAGAAATCTCCAAAATATTACACTGTGCAATCTACTGAAATCAAGTTAATTAACCAATTTATTTTTACTGGTTTTCCCTCCTTTCAGTACTTCTAGTGAGAACGTACCTGTCCTGAGGTGGTATTAGAGAATCACGCACATGTAAAATTGGCATGTAAGGCTGCAGCTCTTTATTTTCCGAACATGCCTCGTTGTGACTTCTTAGAACATCTGAGGACACCATAAAAAGAAATCAAACTGGTAACTATGTAGTTCATGCAAACACTAAGAAAAGTATCAATTCTGACAATTAACAGCTACTCTGAACATCCCTCCCAACTTCAGTAGTTAGGTTTTTTTGGCATTTTGAAACACTGTTTTCTCCACACCATTCTTAAGGCAAATTAACCAAATAGTCTACCCATGTATCCCAAAATACTTTGAAGTAAAGGAAGGGAGTTCTCATAGTTATTTTTGATTGCTACTTTTTAAGTGTTAGCGAAGACGGCCACCTTTGAAAATTAAGTGCTCTCCTTCCACCTCACCAAAACTCGATTTGCAGACAAAAAAAGGTAGGAACGTGATTAAAATAGAACCGTTCTGATTTCTCTACCATCTCTGTATTTATGGTGACTACCATAAATGAAAATAATGCGACAACTTAAATATGACCTTATAAACTACAAACACGCCTACTGAAAACTGTGGCTTCCAGTTAGAAAGGGGATTTCAGAGCTCAGTTATGCATACTATTTTAGCAATATAATTTCTGCTCAAAGTAACTAATTAAAAAGCTGCTTTTTCTATGAAAAACCATTAAGGATGGTGTTGACGGCTACCACAGATTTTTTGAGTGGGTATTTTAACTGAAGTTAGCTGAAAAAAACAGATACAGAAAGCAACATGTCACCATACTTCAGTAAACAAACATCACATTTATATTTGTATTCCATAGGAGGACAAAATACTACCAAGTCAATGGCAACTTTATAGCCATGTTTATGTAATTCACAAATTACAAGCTTTACGTCAAAAGCTTTGATTAGGTTTAAAGGATGGGGTATTTATTTAAACAAAAAAAGAGAAACAAAACACATGAACCACACTTTGGACCAAGAACTGTAACAGCACGACAACTGACTAGTAAACAGGAAGAAACATAACTGAATTAACACCAGTACTTTGAAAGCTTATACAAAGCTGATACAGATATATCAGACTCAACTCAAGAAGCCGTACCTATGATTTTCACCACCATATCATACATCTGCTTTGTTTCTTCTTCCTCTTTTGCCCAACGGTATTTCATGTAGTGTAAGACTCCCCAGACCATTGCTATACCTGCATTAACATGAGGAATACTCTTTAGACAGTATTAGAGCACTGGATATTTAACGAAGTTTACAGGGCATACTTCAGAAGTAGATTGAACTAACAAGTACTACAACAACTACCTAACTAACAAGTACTGTACGTTCCAAAGCTATATTTCATATATATATATATATTCATATATATTCCAAAGAAATACACTGTACTTGCTGTATTTTATACTCTAACACAGAAACACAAACTCTTCCACTTGAAAGAGCAGTTACTTCCAGAAAAACATTTCATTGTTTTAAGAACAGCTCATTATTCCAGTACCATGATTTGAAATTTTACCCATTTGTTAACAGAAATAGTTAAATAATTCTATTGGGAAAGTTAGAAGTCATATTAAAAGTAACATAATCTGACAATTCAGAACATATTAAGACTTTAAAATGCACAATATTCTCGAATTCATAGACAAGTCACATGCATTAGATATACTGGTCAATACAAATTAACTTGGACTGCTTCAGTTCAGCTACAGACTTCTACTTATTGCAACAAAGTACTTCATACTCTTTTTCTATTACTTTTAATATTATTCCAAACAGGACAATCTAGTTAGGAAGGTCAGTGGCATAGCTGAAAATAAAGACCTTATTCCTTCTTCTGTGTGGCTGAAAGCAACACTACACCTGTGATTAATTAACAATATAAAAATATCAAACCCAAACCCATGTATACACAAATTATAGTTACATTGTTTGTTTCATAAATCATTGACTGCAAGGCGATGTTAGCTGATACATCAAAGAGACTGATGGACACCATTTTAGGCCAAAATGAGTGCTAGGTTATGACAACACATCTAACATTTATGCAGTAGTTTATTTTTTAAAAGGTGCCCCATATTAATGTTAATTACAGGTGAGACATGAGGCAATTTTCTCAGCATGACTGAGACCAGTGGCTGACTTAGACACTGATTTTCACCTTCACATCGCAACTCAGTCCTCATATTGACTGTTATCCAAAAGATGGCAATCTGGGACAGTTTGCCTTTGATCCTTTTGGTTCAGCAAAAGGGCACTGAAGGCGGCCTCGAGTGTTCACTCATAAGCATGAGATTGTTAAGATACCGGGATAAACGATTTATTAAATACTCAATAGGTATGAGATGAACACTCCATTTTCAGTATTTCTACTCAACCACATGAAAAGGAGTGAAGTGTCTGTATACAGCTGTACCCTATTTTTATGCTGCATAGTTTTCAGTATGGTTCAGAATTAAATAAACTTGGGAGGAATTTGAAACTTAACTAGAGAACTATCAAAGAATAAATTAATTAGTCTTACTGAAGGATTAGATACATTTTTTACAACACAGTCTTAGAGAAAAATTTTTGTTAATAACCATGTTGGATATCCAACTTTTCCTAAAACTAGGAAGATCATCTTTTCTGAAGTTACTTTTTAAACTTCCTGGAACAACACTGAAATATCCTCAAAATTAAGGCTATCATCTTTTTACTGAACATATTGCTTTTTCTAATCAGTTCAACATGGAACTTTCGAAAGCCACAAGATACTGCTCTAGCAGGGAAAAAGACAGATTTCCCAAAGAATGAATATGCTCAGCTGACTACAGAAGTAGATGATAACAACCAGTGTGGAAATACAGTGGTGCAACAGAAATGCAAATCAAACCCCAATTTAATCAAGATACCGAGAAGAACTCTAAGTTTAATGGTTGAATAAAAACTTTCTCTAAACATGCTTTCCCCCATGCACTTAGATAAATATTAGTTGCAACAAAAAAAGGTTGACTGTTTTATTAACTTACCCCAAAGCAATATTGATAATCTGTGAGTTACATTAACAAACGCACGGCGAAAACGACACCTGAAAGACATCTTTGGACTAGTGGATTCTAGATACTTCACATCTGTCACGTTAGTGACATCCATCTCATTAGGGTCATTGCTGAGACACCTATTCAAAAAATATACAGAACTTATGAAAAAGAATACATTCTCTTAGAACAAATTAAATTAAGAAATAAACACCACTTACTTTATGCCAACATCTTCCCCACTATTCAAGATCCATTGTAATGATGTGTTAAGTACACTTTCATATTCTGGATCTAAATTCTGTCAAAATACAATATTAATGAGTAATTTCATAAATGACCAGGAAGTTATCATGCCAAAATAAAAATGAGATACTGCACAGATTAGTAGCCAAAACTATACTGTTTCGTTCCTGATTCTTCAGATTTTGAGTAGGTGTTCACCGCGTAAAGTAAATCTATTTCTGCTGCAAGCAGTTCTCAGACTCACCAGCATTCCTCAAACTAAGGACTGTTTGAAAAGCCAAGCCACATTCACTGCTTTATTCACAACTCTAACCTAGAGCAAGAAAAAATTATTCAGCCACTAGGCGGCGATCAGTGGAAATCTACTCCTAGAGTAAAACTCCAACTAGATCCAAACTCCGCTGGAAACGCCTCCTATAAAAGCAGTTCCATGCTCTGATCTTTTTTAAAAAGCGTGAGTAAATATAGTTTTAACAGATATTTTGAAAAAAACCCAGTATTTGTAGGTCAAGAACTGACATCACTATACAGATACTGACTTTTTTTTTTAAATTATTTGATATCAACTCTAACAGGATAACATTCACTGCTATCTGAGCTAAGGCTTTCTCCATAGCTCACCTTGCATGTTCGTTTGCAGAAAGAGAAACATGAAAATGGAAGTTACTGTTGTATTTGAGATTATAGTCCCCAAAAAGTTTGATTTTCATCTTTCCTTTGAACTTCACATTGGCTTACAATTCAAGCATAAGTACTTAAGAAAAGACAGTAATGGTTTTATTTTACCTTTGAGATTAAAGTACTGAAAATTTTATCACTGAACACAGAAATTCTGCAAAGCAACAGCAGGGTTAAATAAGACTTCCTACAAAGCAACAAATTTTCGTATTAAATTTGAGCTTCCTAGCAGAGCTAAAACAGTTATGGTAACAGCTGGCATTCTTTCAGCATAACAGACAGGCAAGACAATCAGTTCTAGGGCATCACCTTAATTTTTTCCACAATGCACTGGTTTTAACAGATGTAGGTTGTTATTGCCAAACCAGTGTTAGCAGCTTCTTTGGGAGGCTCTAAAACATTGCCCCTTTTTGCCTGCTATGTAAAAGTTTGCCAAAATGTAAAATTTCTACACATTTGTATATTAAATACATCACTTTAACTCCTCCCCATCCAATCAAAGAAATCTCATACTCTCTGCCTCTTCAAAGCTTCAAGTAGTTTTCCACTGAAGGGTACACCAACGTGGGCTAAAATAAACCCTACAGCTGTCAAGACAAGGCAAGAGTCATCTTTTATTTGGGGAGTGAGGCAGGGGAATGACAGAGAGTGGGATTTCATAATACTGCACAGTGATCAAATTAACAAAAAGGCATTTTTTTGACCATTTCTATTTAAAGCATCAATGAATAGCCTCTCCAAACAGTTGCTGCCTGTCAGGCTCCTTGCACAGGAGCCTTTCCCCACAAAGAAAGGAAAAGAGTATCCTTTTTTACTAAGTCTCAAAAGCCAATACAGTGATTTCTGGAGAAGCTTCCAGGTATTTGAGTTTTATAAATTTATTATTTTCATGTTGGTCAACTATTTCCATCAATCCAAATCATCTCCTGGTGTTTTAATGAAAGAGAAAAAGCCCTGCATGTCATTGAAGCACTACTAGCTACACTTCCACTGCAATGAAGTCCGTTTCTTTCACCCACCCTCTCCTCAAATGCTCACTACATCCCCAAATAAAAATCTTATGTAGCGTGTATTGAAGTCATTAATTCCAATCATTTCCAAATAATATTCAATACTAAGTCAAATTTTAGTCAATACACTAGACATGAAAGCAGACCTTACAAATTGTAACTCAGACAAATCTTCTATACAATCAATGAAAAATACCTCATTTGCTTACTTTTAAATATGCAGTTGCCTCCTGGACGGTAAGGTTTCTCTGAATAGAGCTGCCACATTCATGTTCCCCTGGTAAAATGAAAACTTTATTTTGATCTATTTATTACTGCATTATATAAAATAAAATCACCTAAACACAAGCTTATGGTTAACAAAATTTACACAAGCAGCAATAGCAGCACAGTAAGTCTCATAGGTTCCACTAAAAATACAGAAAAATTTCTGCATGAATTTCTCCTTCAAAAGAAGTTAAAAAACCCCGATGATTTTCAGAGCTAATAATATGTACAAATCACAGTAATACAGTCTCATGTACTGCTCAGAAAGTGTATTTCAGATTTACACCAAAAGTAGAACAATAGGTAGCATGAAGAACTATCAGAAGGACATTACCATAAAAGTTACTGTGCCCTGACTCAGCTTCCAGATAATTTCCTTTAACTCTGAAACCTGTATTATCTTTTACAGAGACCAAGTTCCAGTTGCAATACATCCATAGTATTTCAGGCACTATTAAGTTACTGCATTTTAGATTGGCCCAATTTATTTTGATAACTCAACACTTTCCTGAACATGCACAAAATCTCACTATGGCTTGAAACAGGTGCTTTTACTGTCTCCTACTGGTTTTGGAATGTGTACAGAAGTAGCCAGGAAATAAGGTATTTATGTGCATAGCCAGTCCTCAGAGCAATGTGCCATCATCTCCCTGGTTTTCTCTGCTAAACTAAAGGTACACGGTTCACGCAACAAAAAAAAAAAAAAAAAAGTAGTGAAAGTAGTGACAGTCATCAACATAAAGCCATACAGGAAAGGAAAAGGTCTAACACCAGTTTTATATCTATCACTAGGCCATCATTTCTGAAGAACTGCCAGCAGTGGCAAGCCACTTTTTTCCCTGATATTTCTTGAAAAAACCCCTAAATGTTGGCATCTGTACCTATGCTTTTAAGCCAAAACAATAAAATAGGGAACAACAAACCCAGTCTTTCACTGGTTCAGCATTACGCCTGCCTTACCTTCTTGAATCTATGCCAGGTTGTACTATTTCCAAAGCTAAGGCTAAGAAAATTTAAGATACTTGTGCTACTATAAAAGGTAAACCTCCACTTATATTGAAATATACTTTAAAAAGAGCAATTTCAAGTATTAATTCCCAACACAAACAAGAACATTCAAGGCAATGTCAGCAAAAGTTAGGAAACACTAGCAAGTTATGGAGAAGCACCTTCATGCCTCATTCATTTGGAGTTCCAAAGAAATATGCGTTTCTATGAAGCCAAAGTCCTTCTCAGACTGCTGAAGTTTTGTTCAGCACACTTCAACAGATTTAAGAGAATTTGGCCTTGCAAGGACATTAGTATAATAGGGATGCTCTTACTGCTGGGATATAGAGAAATAGGAACAGTGTTTTTAAGGGTGCTTATATGCTGACTGGTCTAGAAGTGCTGTTGGAAGTAAGCCTGTCTGCATGCATGTATTTTCAATCAAGTACTGAGCAGAAAACTTTACAAGTTGTTTCACTTGAAAATTAATATGGAATGTCTAAGACTTTCAAAGTGCCTGAGTCTACTGTAATAGCAAAACTAGACAGATCACTGCTGAAAATAGACACCACTTTTGCAAAAACCCACTCTAATTTTAGAACTCAGCACCTGAATTGGAGCTAGGAGCTTTTCTTGCATATAGTTTAGGCAGACTTTCTTTTTGTACAGCATAAACTGTACAGACTGTAAATTTACATGTGTAATCATCAGGGATTTCATGTTTCAAGATTAGCAGACTTAGAATAACTATACATCATGCTCACACAGCCTCTGGTGTAAACATATTGTTTTAAATCTACAACTGATGGAATAAATACAATAAACCAAAAACATATATCTGTAAAAGCTGCATGTACAATCTCCATCAGATATTAAGTTGTATTATATGAACAAGTCTGACAGGTATTCCTGCATGTAAGCTTTTTCCCTTGTTTGGTAAGACCTGAAGTCTTTCTGGGGTCTTTTTAATACAGAGAAAGCATGTCATTTATACTTTGAACAAAACAGCCTGTGAGAGAAGGGGGATGAGACCCTTCTGCTAAGAAGCTTTTCTTTGGTTGGTTTTTTTTTTATTTATCTAGATAAGCAAAAAAAGTCCAGTTATGAAATAAATGAGAGCGAATAAAAAGAGTGAGGCTAATACACAGATGAGAAAACAAACCAAACACACAATCAGGAGACAGATTGTGAAAAATATGAATTCTTAAAAACAAGTTTCATGATTCATGTTGGATTTTCCACCTTTTGAGACACAGCATTAGCTTTTACAACAGGATAAAAGCTCCCTTAGATAGGGGACTACTGAATTACTTTAGTAGTTTTAAATGCTAATCTTATTTGCCTTCTTCCAAGAATTATGTTTATGCAGCATGCAGCCAGCACGCTGACTTAACAGCTTCTGGTCTCATCTTCAGAAACCAGCAGACAGTTTCCTCTCAGTCCTGCTGCTGAAATTTTTTTCAAACTATATTCCCTCTGAACAAGTTTAACCAGCTAAAACCACCTTTACTGCCTGGGCTCTGACAATGTCTAAAGCCCATCAAATTTCCCTCAAGCAATACTGGGGCAGAGGGGAGAGGAATAAAAATCACTTTCATCTTGTCTCCTAGTCTCAAAAAAAGTAAGCTAATCAGTTATGGAGTTTCAGTCTTGTACAAAAAGCTATTGGAGATGCAGTTTCTCGTTCCAACACATCTCTTGCTGAGAACCATTTAACAGCTTTCTTCTGAGAAACTCATGAATTTGAAAGCTTGCAAGAAGTTAGGCATTTCACAAGTCAGACAACCTTCTGTTTTACTGCAACAGCAGGATATTCCTATATGCCATTTCAGTCACCACGTTAGCTAATAGTTCGGCAAATGAAGGCTTACTTTGAATAACTTCGGTGCAATCATTAACCACTTGGCCTGGAAACCCACTTTCCATAGTCTGAGCCAAAAATGTTTCCCAACTGTTCCATTTGAGGCCCTGTATTCAGGAATAAAACTGAATCACAGGCAAAAAAACTTTACACAAGTCTGCTGCAAGATACATCTGAGCTCTCTGTAAAAACTGCCCCTCTGTTACAATGTCTGCTGCGAGCTTACAGAAAGCAAGGATCTTTGTGCTTAAACATTCCTTGGGCACCAGTCACTGATTTCAAGAGCAAAGAACCTTTCTATTTGCTTTTGTAGGGAGGCAAAAAGTAGCACATCCCAGCAAGGATCACAAAACTACACGTTAGCTTATGTTAGTGTATTTGGACACGCCACTTAAGAAGTCAAATTCTTCTAGAAATACTACCAAAAAGCAACTAAAGCTTCAGTTCTAAAGAAATATTTATTGTCTCGACTGCTTCTAATACAGAGACCAAGTCAGATCTCTTTTTCCATGCAGGCTAGAATATTTAAAATTGACTTTCATTTAGGCATTTAACTTATGAGCTGCAGCATATACAGGCAACAGAAATACTCAAAGTTCTGAAGTATTTGCTTTACACTGTAAATAATTTGCTCATTTGGTAGCAAAACACAGTGGAAATCTAGTATTTCAAGGAAGATGTGGATTTAGCACAGATCTCTAGCTCATAGCATGATGTGATACAGCCACCAATACAAACTGCAAGCAGTATACAAGACGTTTGTTTAGTAGGTCTCATGTTTTCAGGTTACTTGCAGCAGAACACTAAAGTGGGGAGCTCAAGAAAAGCAGAAGCAGACCAAGAGCAAGAGCAAGTAAGAATACCCGATCTCCCAAAGGCAAATTCAACAGCTGAATAACACTGCGGAACACCAGAACTTGCTAAATAGTTGTTCAATCACTGGTTGGAAACAGCACAGTATTAATTACCTGAAAAACCAAAGATTAAGGAGAGTGACAGAACAGAGAGCCTGTGACAGCCATTAGATACAGTAGCTGACACTTGAAATTAACATTAAGCAACATTAGGTGTTTTGCCAGGATTTTCTTCCAGCCATGGATTTACCAGGAAGCCTTATTACATATGAAAGCCTAATTCACCCCTGCATCTCAAGGACCTGTGAAAAGAAGGAAACTGTCTAAATCCGATAGAATCTGATAGACTGTCACACTGAAGAATGCCAGGCAAAAGAAACGGCTACCTAAAAAATCCTTTACCTACAAGAAAGGGTCAAACCCATGGGTATAGCTGGCTGCTTGCTGTGAATATAGTGGTTAGATTTATTCATTTTGCAAGTCTGACTGAAAATGGATGTGATCTACTGAAGTCTCTCTATGAAAGACCAAGATATCCAGTAATTAACATATGCTGAAGTAACTCTTAATTTTAAAAAAGCAGATATTTTGGTTTAGCAGGAAGTGTTGGGTACTGAAATATATACTGTCTATAAAAAGTTGCTGTTTTGAAGAACGGCTAAACCATTCAAGACAAGAACACGGGAACACAAACTTCAACTCAAGGGAGAAGCATTATCTGCTCATCCAGTTCTGAGTTTCCTGTGAGGCAGAAATTACTCACTGTAGGTTTGGCAGACAAGCAATTCTGAGAACAGTGATGCACTAAAGGCAACCTATTTTTATGTAGGATAATTAAATAATTTGACATCGTATCGGAGCACCACAGTCCAGAATAGGCATCTACAGTTGGAACATGGTATATTAAGTCAAAATTAACAAACTGTTACTCTGACATTTTCTTCCTTCAAAAAACTTCATGTTCTACCTTCTAAAATAAAAGCCCCATCACTTGCTCTCCATTTGAAGTTGACAAGGTAAGACACTAGATCAGTAAAAATAATAAGTCAGTTGTATTAAACAGAGCTAGAAACCAAATTTTGAGGGGACCATCTTTATGGTAGTCAAGACATTGAATAAAGCTTAACAGAACAGACTACTTCAAGTTTCCAGCCTGCCTTTTTAATATTAATAGTTATAACATGAACAAATGATTCATAGCCAAGTATGAAATGAGAGAAACTTTTCCAAGTATGTGACAGAGAGACCTGAAAAGCACCACTTTGAGTAAATCTATATTCCTTAACTTCTCTTTTGAAGTGGTGCACTGTACACAAGACCAACACTCTTAAATCCTGCATCTCCCTTGCAGCTTTCTCTGTTCTATGCCTTTTAAACTACTTCCAGATATTGTGCCAGGTCTATATCAACATGGTATTCGAAAATGGATGGCAGACATCTTCCTCTTATATCTTAAGAAACTTGGCATTGAGGAAAATTTCTGTCAAAGTAAAGATGGATTAAGTCCTTCTTCAGACTGTGTAAAAGCTACTCTGTTGAGCAATCAGGTAATCTCACAATACAGCTCCAGTCTGGAGTACCACCTAAACAGAAAGAATAGTTACATTTTTCAAAAGGAAGCATTTGAAGATCCTCCTGGCCAGAAATAGACTAATAGAGAATTATGCATCTTTAAGACCTAGTGAAGCAAGCAGCTATCTTGGAGCATACAAATTCTTTCTTATAAGGCAGATAGGTAAAGATTTGTATACGTCTATGTGCACTGAACTAAGCTCCAGCTAATAAAGAGAACTCCCTTTCTTTCACGGATGTAGAAATTAGGTGCCAAACCTTTTTATCCATGCAAGTACATTGTTTACTGTATGGCCCCTGGAGGGCCAGATGACACACCAAACAAACAGCAAGCTGTTACACTCTTCAAGAGACAGAGGGAAGCAGCATGACAATAATGTAAGCAAGGAAAAGCAACAATCACCTTGAACACTCAGCTATACATGGTCTATGTCAGAAGACAAAGATGATTAAGAGACTGGAGCATCTCTCTTATGATGAAAGATTGAGGGAGCTGAACCTGTTAAGCCATGAGAAGAGACAACTGAGAGGGGACCTCATCGATGTCTATAATTATCTGAAGGGCGGATGTCAAGAGGATGGAGCCAGGCCCTTCTCAGCAGCACCCAGCAATAGGACAAGAGGCAATGGGCAGAGACTGATGCACAGGAAGTTCCACATGAACATGAGGAAGAATTCCTTACTTTGTGAGTGACTGAGCACTGGAACAGATTGTCCAGAACGGGTGTGGAATCTCCCTTGCTGGAGATATTCAAGAACTGTTTGGATGCATTCCTATGCCATGTGCTCTGGGATGACCCTGCTTGAGCAAGGAGGTTGGACCAGATGACCCACTGTGATTCCTTCCAACTTGACTCATTCTGTGATTCTCTACTGTAAACAAACCAAAAATGTGTGGGCTTTGTCCAAACACCTATTTTATTCACTGCAGACACTATAAATGCTGTGGAAACAAAATGTTTCTGCAGGAAGACAGATTACTGTTGCAATTTAAAGGGTATTACAGAGCTGCTCAAATTTCTCACACATTTCCTATACAGCCTTGACACACTACATTGTCGGCTTCGTATCTGACACAGAGTTGTTTCCACATTTTTTCATGTTTGCAAAATGTCTGTAGCACCTGATAATAATGGAAAAGCCTTCTTGGTAAAACTTGCTAATGCAAAACAAATAGTTGGCACAAAGACCAGTAAGACCTCCTAAACACAGTATGGGTTAAATATGCAAGGATGATAAAAACGGCTTAGTAGTCATGACACAGACTCAGCTGCAACTCTCATCCACCAGACACCAAAGCTATAATCTCAGCCTTAACTGTACCATTTCCTGACTGATGTGTAAGTATGTGTGCAGTTCTAGGCTGTGTTCATTATGACTCTAGATAAAACCACCCTATTTTTTACTTTGATTATTCAATAATACTAACCCTAAACACCAACTCTGACACATTACTGATGCATATGCAGCACTTTTCATTACTATATAACTTATATGGTTAAGTTGGACATTTTGTCTAACATGGCAATCTTGTTCAACCACTACTGTTCACTTTATTAGTAACCATTTTATCACGGTTAGAAAATATTTTCATTTTCACTATAGTGAATTAACGACCTTTAAGAAACCAGCACAGTCCTCTTCACACAAAGCAAATTTAATTTAAGCCTTTTAACAAAATCAGATTAATAAAGCATTAAGACATTGGGTCAAAAACCACACAGGATCACAATATTCAAGAGCCTATCCCATTAGCCAACATTGCAGCAAAAGGTACTACACTGGTGGAAAAAGACAGTGTAAGTGAACTAGAAACGAGATTTCAAGTTTCCCAAAATGGAACTCTAAATGGCTATCAGGCACCCAGTTGCTGCAAATCACTATCTGATTATGGACTTCTTTGTAGCTGTTGCCATAACACTACATCACAATATTTTTTAAGTGTTACCTGCTATTTGTGCCAATTTCTCATGAAGTGCATACAAGCTCTTCATCATGAGACTTATTTCATCTTCCTAGAATGAGAAAAATATATTTACGTTAAAACAAGCAGTAGTACAGATGTACTTTTTTCCATTTATCCCCAAAATCTTCATATACCATGAGGAAAAAAACAGGGTTTACACATACAGGCAGAAAGCTGTAACATCTCACACATCAACAATGATGCAGGCAATAGATGTTGAATCCAAGTATTCACTACATTGAATTTTCATATCCTGACTGAAGCTAAACTAGATTGCAGCTTGGACCCTGACAGATCTGCCAGTTAAAATCAACAGACTCTCAGCAGTATTTTGATACTACTGAGAGATTAGTGAAATGACTCAAAAGAAGTCTGTTTTGTTTTGGGTGGTTTTTTGATAGCTACTATGTAAAAATAAAGTTTTATTCTTTATAAATGTGCACTGACATTTTATACAAGCCACACTAAAGTACCATCAGGTCACATTCCAGCATAAAATTCAGAGCAAAGGAAGATTTTTTGTTGTCTACCTTCAAACTACAGTAATTTAATTAAACAAACAAACCAACCAACCACCCCCACCAAACAAAAAGCCAAAACAAAGCACACCAGAAAGCTGTGGACTATCTTGTGGATATTTCCTGCATACACAATAATACAAAAAGGCCTAATTCCCAAAACAAGCATGAATATGAGATGTCATATAATTGCTCTTTACAGGGGAGTTAAACTTATCAAGGTATCAAGCAATTTTATTTAAATGTATCCAGGATCATTTTATATTAGAAGGAATTATTCAAAACAAAGACAAAGAACATGCAATTACATACACATACAATTACAAACACTAAAGGCTATTGTGAAATGTTGAAGTTTCATCAAATGGCTAAGACTAGAGCCTTCATTCAAAAAAATAAGGAAAAAAGTAATTTTCCAGTTTGTGCATATGCTGATTATACTAACTTGGAAAAAACCTAACTACATTAAGCTTAATTTCCTGATGACCAGCACTATTGAAATAATTTTAAAATGTGAATAGTGCAGTTTTTTTCTGTAAGAAAACTGCTACCAGAAAAGCAAAATACTTCTTTCATTGATCAAACAATGGACAAATTATTTCTCAACAGCACTATCAACAATTACCAGCGTCACCTCTCCCTATTCTGGCACTACAAAACCATCACTGAGATTAAGTTAATGGAGATGATACTCCTCAGGAAACTAACCAATCTTATTAACTCATTTCCTGGCCGGAAAATACAGTGAATGGCAGAAGAGGAAAATCAGTCCTCCAGCACACACACCACCAGCAGTACTTCAAGTTCCATTTATTTGCCGGTAGATACACCCATGACTTCACTAATAGCTACAGTGAGATGAACATGAGAAATATTACTGTGACCAATCTTTTTTTTTTCTAATTAGCGGTTGGACCACATAAAAGAAGGAACTGAACAGTATAACCTCTATAGCTAACAAAATCAAGCATGCAATAGGATTACTATGCAACAGTGCAGTAGAAACAGGAGAAAATAACATACAGAAGAGGTTCTCGGGCGGAGTCCAACGCACAAGATGCATTCTCTCTGCACTAGTAAAGTCATTTTGAAAGAATCCCGAGAACCTACCTCAAGAAATTTAATTTGTTCAAGAGATTCAGAAACATTTTCTATCCAAGAAACTAGCCAAGGCCACCTGCTTAATATGCAATTATTGACTTTTGGAGAGTTCAATCCTAGACAAAAAAACCCCACCAATCCACCAAACAAAAAAATCAAACAGTAAACCAAAAAAATGTCCCCCAAATCCTCCACAATTATCTTGCAATATTTGCTTATATATGCCTAGCAAAAGCAAATCACTATGTTTACAATTCAAGTCAGAAGAGAACCACCTGAATGCATGTTGCACGACTAAGAATAATACAGATAGCTTCAATGGTGACACCTCAAAAATCATTAGCCTGATATTTCAGACAAAAAAGTGAATATAGGAACAAGTAACAGAATGGAATCAAAGCAAAAAAGACCAATTTTTAAATCCATTTTGAAGGACTTTAACCTGGCTCTTCTACAGCACTAAATAAGATCCTAGGGTTTCATACCAGTTGTGTTTTCAAGGTTGAGAACCTAAATGGTAACAGTAAGTGAAAAACTGTTAAATGTAGTCTCAAAATTTACAACACTTTTTTCTAAAATGAAAGTGTTGTTGTAAAAACAACACAAATTATGTACTATTTTCACAGTATATGAAGCAACCAGCATGCCATGGCCAAATCCTGTAATCCTACTTATATTGCCCAAGATGAAAAAAAATTAAAACATCAACTACAAGAAGTACATTTATTTCCTGCAAATTATACTAAAATTGCATCCTTCTGAACAGATCTAGATTGTTTTCATAAAATTATGTGACAGATTAAAATTTCAATGTTAACTGGTTTTACTTACTTGTATTTTATGGAGCTCTTCACTAAAGGGATCCTTGACTGTCAAAAAAAAAAAAAAAAAAAAAAAAAAANTTCACTCTAGGGTCTGAAAATACTAAAAAGGTATACCAACATTGTAGCTTTATGACAACACTGTAATAGTTAAGATAAAAACAAGGTCCATAATAAGACAAATAACAAAGAGACATCTATTAACCTTTGCCCTAACTCTGCATTTGATAACGCAGTACAGTAGCATTTAGGTTAAACCAGAATTTTGTATGTCAACAAATTTCACAGCTTACAAACAAAACTGTGCTTGCCATTTGCCGAACTCTTGCTTTACTAACTCAACTGCATTGAAATAATTTGAAGGTTTTACATTTTAGTTCAAAAAAGGAAAACCACTTTTTTACTAACCACTAATACATACAACAAAGCTCTACAACTCAGCATTTTCTTTTAACAAGAGTGAGACAACACACTGAGAGCTCATGCACTCTCATGCATATAGGTATCCACAAAACATCAAGAATTGCCCACCCAAGAGGAGATTGACAACATATTGATTTCTGAACCACAAACATGCTTAAACGGATCAGTTAATTTAGTTATAAATGGGAAATATGAGAGAAATATAAAGGTTGACATATTAGATCAAATTCATAGCAAGATTGCTCATTTAGGAGAAATGGAGGATACAAAAGAAACTAAGGACCAACTTATAAAACAAGGTTCCCAGCCTTAGTCAAGTGTAAGTGAATATGGATAAGAAACCAAAAAAAAAAAAAAATTCTAAGAAATAAACCTAATTATTTGTAAAAGAATGTGATTTTTATTAACTGCATGAACTTCAGTAGCACTTGTGTCAGCAGACAAATGTTGATCCGCTTCACCTTAGTTTTGAAAGGAAGTTTGATGTAGGAACGATTACCCTTTCTTTGCTCCTACACGTAGCAATGGTAAGGTTCACATTCCTATGGTTGCAACCAAAAAATTATGCATAAAACAGTGGGACAATGAAAACACTTTCTGAACGAAGAAGGCTAGACTCTGTAACTTTGCAAACAAGTCTGTCCATGTGCCTGAGCTCAGAAAAAAATTAAGCATGTTACCACCCAATAAGCCCTTTGGCTTCTTCTGATACTGCAAATGGAAAGAAAACCCAAACCAAACCAAAATCACCCAAACATAGGGACTGGTTTTCACAGACATCCAAACACTTTATTCAGATAGAAGATTAATTAAAGCTGATAGAAACAGATGTTGAAGACTCTTGCAAAGCAAGCCTTACAGCACTTCATGATTTCATTCTGTAAGTCCAAATTCACAGCCATTGCCTACTGGATTATCAAGATGCCAACTTTTAAAAGTTTTATGTATTTCATTAACTCAATAGAACACACCCAGCACACTGATCTTTCAATCTAAATAGCCTAAAATAGGATTAAACACCTAGTTTGATCGTTAGTTAACCAGACAAGGATAATTACGGACTCCAGGGTCAATGTTATTGAGCATGCATGAAATCTTGATTCAGTAGTCGTTTTAGATTAGAAGGGGGTACAAACAGAAGACACAAGAGTGCCTAGATTTCAGTATACCTGACTAACATATTTTAGCACTGATGAAAGTCACGAAACAAATACACATGCAACATTTCCATGCCTGTAAAGACGCAAACTGAAAACTGTCACCTGAAATCCTAGATATGCTAGGGCAGTCCAGCAATTAAGTGGAGGCTATGGTGGTGCTTAGACTTTTCCAGCATCACAATCCCAGTGCAAAATCGATCTCACATTTGGGCAACTTCATATTTACATAAATTAACACCTTGAATTTATGAAGCAAGCCAGATGAGGTGTCAGTGTTTGCCTCTCCTTCACAAATACATAGTGGTTACAGTGACCAAGAACATCAACCACCTCTTCAAGATTGCCTATCACAAAATTAACAATCTTTAAAATTCCTAATTTTAACTCACACTATAAGATTTCCATGAAATCCCTCTGAACTTAGTGATTTTATGGCAAGTTAACCAAAAACTGAAGTACATTTTTTATATGATCCTATTTAGTTTAGCATGACTGATGCCTTAAGACTCAAGTATGCAAAATGCAACTGCAGCAATTTATCAGCTGCATATGCAATTACAACTGTTAATCAATCTGCATTTATTTACCACATAACCTCGATTCACTTGAGTTAATAAGGCCACTCCTTAACTTCTTCAGTAATTCCTCTTCTGAATACACCCTTCTTTCTTTTGTCCAGAACCTAAGCTCTTACCAAATCCTCCCACATGCTCCAGTCACAGACGTGAAGTTTTCACCTACTCCAACATGTCTAAGGTATTTCAATATATTACATCAGCATTCTTGGTTCAAAAGCTTTCTTGACAGTTCTTGGAATATGTAACTACATTTGTAAGAGTGATAAATTCTTATTCTACCAAACTAAACATTAAATTAAGAACTAATTATTTATATAAGATTTTTATCTGAACATACACTTCCAAGGCTCCTTCTCAAAAATGTTTTGAGACCTCTACCGTGCAACAATTGCCAGTCTTTCTATCAAGCTCACATTCTAATAGCATTCAAAGATTACCATCTATTTAGGCTACAAAGTTAAAGCATGTATCCTTGTATCAGCACAGAGAGTAATAAGACTATTCAGCCCTTCCATAATATTCATGCCTTCACTTCATTCCTCACTCTTCCACATTTGAGTCCTCTTCCTCCTTGCTATAAAAGCTGCCTCTGAACCTTCCTGCAGCTCTGTGTTCCTCCTAACATTTTTAAGGTGACATTTTGAACAGAATCATTGTAATGCCATAATCTATTTCCAAATGTACAGATAATTTGATTTTAAAGATGAAAAAGCAAAATTCCATTGCAACTTTAAGGAGCTGTAAAGCCGCAGCTGCAGAAACAAGAATGATCCCAATTAACTTGTAAGCACCTTGTTTCTCAATGTGACAACACAAAGTACCAAATACCATTCACCCAAAGGACTCAGAGACTGTGCACTACAACAGACACTTCCAAGCCAGCAGCTTCTGCAGAAGCAAGAATGTTCCTCCCTGCAAAGTACTTTTCTCCTCCTCATCCACCATGCCACAAGCAGACTAACCCCAAAACAGAAGTAGTAATATTTCCAAAATCTGTCTTGCAAAGGTGTGTTCAGTAAGCAGATAACCTAATGCTTTCCATTAGATCTTTTTTCTTCTTAAAACAAATACATTAGCTGGTTAATGTACTGCTACCAGAGTAAGAAACAATATTTGAAGCATTGCTATCAGAAATGAGCCTTTAGCCCAGCCTTTAGCCCAGCCTTTTTCTACATGACCTCAAAAACAAGTTTTCAATAATTTTACTACCAAAGTATTTTCAATGTCAGCTAACAGATCTGTAACTTTTTCTAAGTCTAGGATCAAGGTCTGACTTCACACAGTGACATACTGTGTATGTGTCAAGAATAATTCTAAAACATTGTCTCTCAGAACTCCTAAATCTTAAAATGCCAGAAAAACACCAAACAAACAAGCTATTGCAGGAAATGTTATTCCAGAGCTCCATATTTCAAACTTCTTAAATAAAATAATTCTGCTTTATATTCCTGTCTGCAATTATTCAGTGGTCGAAACAGACAAGCAGTTTTGCATGACCTTCCAGCTCCATATTTCTCTAATTCAGGTAGAAGCCACTTCGAACCAGTAGGCTAAATCACTCTGCTTTGATATTAAGACACCAAATCATACAGCAGTTCCTCCAGTACAGATCATCTTTGTGTGCTTTGGAAAGGGTTTTTGTATTTGTAAGTGAGTACCCCATTATAGTTTGAATAGTCCTTGGCCCTGTCGATCTAGAAGAGCAGCATAATGTGCCACAAGGATCAGTGAACTCTACAAATGGCTGAACCATTCTTTAACACCTAGTCACTTTTTCAACTGGCTCAGTTTAAAGCGCTTTTATTGCTCATTTTTCCAGTCAGTATCATTTTAATTCGTTCTGTTTGTAAGTGATGTAATGATTGACAACATAACCAACAATCTCATGTTGTTCACTTTTTCTGACAAAACCTTCCTCCAAAAGAATTAGAACATCATATTTGTGATATACACTTCAGACACATTTTCTATCACCCCTGAAAATAAGAGTATTCATTATTTTAGGTAAAAGGGTATGACATATCAGAATGTCTCTCTGGAGTTTTTCACTGCTTCTTAAAAAAAAAAAAAAGCCCAACAAATTACAATAAAACAGCCCTCTCCTTTGTTTAGCTGTATTCACCCTTTCTAGAAAGGTTCAAATCTACTCCTGCCTATTTAAATGCTGGTTAGAACAGACCTGAATGTTGAAAGATGCTCCTGCGAGTCTCGCCAATTTCATCCATATTTAACAAGAGACACAAGTGTTTTGGGAAAGCTTCTCATCAGATTATTCAGTTTCACTAGAATAATAACATTAGTTTCATTCTAGTACTCGTATTAGTGATCAAAAACCTAGAAATTATAAAATTTGTCAGTTCTTAAGAATATTTAAGGAAATGTTTTTTAGTAACAGAATTTGCACACATGCTCTTTTGCATATTACAAAACGTAGAAGAAACAGCTGTCTCTGTTCTACTAGGGAAAATGGCTCAAAAGTGCACTTGCCTTGCATTGTAAAAATTATATTAAAATCACATTCCTTGCACACACATACACACAGTATTCACTACAGGCTAATGTGTATACATAGGAAATAAAAAACCCACCACACTAAGACTTCTCTTATGAGCAATTGCAAAACATTATCAGGAAAAACATCAGACTTCAGACACATACCAGCATTTTATAATGGGTAGAGAATCAGAATAGGCTTCTGAAATAGCTCTTCTGCCTTCTTCTGCACCTTTCAAATATTTTAGCTCCTTACATATTAAAAGGTCAAAAAATACCTACCACTTCAACAAATGAACACGAATTTAAAAAAAGGGGAAACTCCATCTTGAAAGCATGGCAACGCAACATGTTTTATGTTAAACTAGGAAGTGTTCTGCTTTCCTCAAACTCCAAAGTTCAAGGTGGAAAGCAAACTAATAAAGCAAGTGTTATTGAAACAGAGAAAGCTTAAGAATCAATAGGAAGCTGCAATTAAATACTGAATCTACTGTCACTCTGCCAAGGGGCCCAGTCTTGATAAAAATATCCGTGATTTTTACAAGCAGCAAGGATTTCTGTCTTGAAAAGTTTCCAACATAAAAACACCCAGTTATAACCTCTTCTTCCAGACAGACTTCATTTACAAAGTATTAGTAACAGTATGAACAGTTTACAACATCCAAAGGTAACACTGGAAGGGAGAACACCGACAATAAAACTCTTAGAAGGCCATCGATCATGAGCACGAAGTCAAGATGCAGATCACACAGGAATTTTTCATTTTTAAAACTGAGGTTCTGCTCTGCCTCTGTCCTTTTAACCATTCAGCACACATTGGTCTATCAGTGCTGCTGCACTAAGAGCAGCAGAACTGCTGAACAATGTATTTACAAAGCCTGAACACAACAGCAGAACTCCGAAAACAGGTGCTCGATGCAGCACATACAGAGGTAGCTGCTAGCAGGTCTCTTGACATGACAAAGATGAGCTTTCAGTGAGGAAGCAGCAGTCACTTTACCACAAGTATCCATATTAGTTAAAAAGAAAGAAAACTGCTCACCACATACTGTAGAAGTTTGAAGAGCTGAAAATCAGGATGAGCTCATCAGTAATACACAACATAAGACCACTTGACTGGACATGCATAATAGCAGGCAATATTGAGTTACTTCCATTTTTACTCCACTGGACTAAGACTCTGAAGAGCTGGCTAATCTTCCAGGCTGTCCACCATAGCAACAGCATTTGTTTGATGATTTGTTTGATTAATCTACCTGGTTGAAATAAAAATTATCCGAAGGGAACAACTGGACTAACACACCATTATCCTTTACTCAGATGAAGAGTCTGCTTGAACTAAGACTGAACTTGAACTAATGTCATCATAATTGTTTATTAATTAAATAGGTTATGCCTATTAGTTAAAAGGTTACATCATCAGCTTGTGGATTAAGGTGATGAATCTTCTAGCAGTACTGTGTGCACTTCTGACCCTGGTGGATCTAGAGAGGAGACAAAAACCAAGAAAAACCAAAACCTTTTTTGGTAAGAAACTCATCTGCCATGCGGAAAAGGGAAAAAAAGAAGACAGAAAGGAAGTACAAGTGACTCTTACCAAGATCTCAAACGCTAGGGGCAATAAAACTGTACCGCACCTTTGGCACGAGAACTCTGTAGTTCGTAGGTCACTACATGGTAGCACAAAGCTCAGTGCTTGAACTATGAAAAAAAAGTTTACAGAATAAGATCCCAACTTTCTTTCCTCAAACCACGTATCTCATGGTTAAGGGAGCTGGCCATACAGTTAGTCTGATCCCAAGGCTTGTGTAAGCAGCTCGGTACATTCTCATTTTCTGAATGGCAAAGGCTATCACATGCTAACTCATTCCCTTACAGAAAGGATAGGCAGACCCTATTTGGCCTTAGGTTCCCAATCACAAGGACAGCTCCTTCCCAGGACTGCTACTTTCATGTCATTTCCCTCCAGTTTGCTCTCCCTCAAAAGGAATGACTTTATTACCACGCATCCTATGCAGTAGAATAAAACAAGTCTGGCTTTAACATCTCATGGTTTTCCTCCCCCCTCTACTTCATGTGCATTTGCACTCGACCTGCTCATTTTTGTTGTTAGTTCCATAAGCAGTACCTTTAGCTGAACGTCAAAGAAAAAAAGTGTTCACAGTTATAAACAAAAAAATACATTAGCCACTGCATTGTACAATTCCAAAGTCTGCTGACACATCCATGCTCAATGTAAACAAACAACATAGTCTACAGTGTTTCTGCAGGGAGTACCACCTCTGATGGAAGTAAAACTCAGCAGGCATTGATCATAATACACCTAGGATCACCAAATCGAACTGTGTATATGTACCTGCCCATTCTGAACGAATGAGCTCTCAGGAGTACTCAAAAGATTGGTATTTCTACTCCTAGTTCAAAGGACACTGTACAGACAGTACAGCAGTATAGCTCCCTTAGGTGTTCTCAACAGTCCCTTTTAAGTTTTTTTCTGAGTTCATATCAAAATGAACATGCATTTATTCTTATATGCAAAATACAAAGTACTCAAACATGAACATATCCTTTAAACACAGCTCAAATTCCCTATTTCCAATAGTGCCTTACAAACACTTTTGTCCACGCCTGCTTTTACATAAGCAGATATAAAAGTGTAAGTACTTCTCATGCTTACAGACAAGAGAAACAAAACCCAAAAATAAATAATGACACTAGTTCCTCCTCCAGAAGGAAATCTGCATCTCTGCTCTGATTTTCTCAGCTAGGCAGTCTCCCTAGGACAGCACGAAATTCCTTTCACACACACCCCCACAAAAACCCCCCAAACCAACCAAATAGAAAATGCCTTTTTAGCTTTTTCTTTGAAATACACTATGCCTTCCTCTTCCCCACACTTTCCTGGGTCATACATGGGGTGCACACCAATGCAGAAACAGACTAGACTGAACCTAATATCTTACTCTCCTTTGCAAGACACCACCAAGGAATTTCATGAATGATTTTCTCTCTTTCCAAGGAATTTGCCAGGAGAAACAGTACAAGTAACACTGCCAGACTGGCCTTTCCCCATAATTAGGTTTGAACTGTGGATTTCCACAGCCTGTAAAAAACGCCTCTCAGATGTTTGTCACACATGCACCACCCAGTCTGTCAACAAAATCCTCTTTGGTCATCTAAGGCATGACATCTGAAAAAGAACAAATAGCACTCTAAACTTTAGATATAGCCAGAGATTAACAGAAATTCATTAACAGATCATGTTCTATCACTTCCCAGAAAATACACTGGGAATCAAAAAAACAACAAACACCAACTCGCCTCCCAACAAACCCAAGCATTATTTCAGGCAACAGTGAAAAGACAAAAAAATCCAAAAAACGCAAACCAAAACAAAAAGTAATCAGGTATCTACCTTCTCAGATATGAAACCCGCCCTTCACAGTAAATATTCCATTGCTCAGTATCAACTGACAGGTTTCAGATTAATTCTATAGCTAGACTTCTGTTCTCGAAGACCAACAACATCTATCTACTCAGATAAAAATGTGTTTGATGAAGTTGTGAAATATGGGGATATGTGAGATATGAGGGGCTTCTGCTGTGCAGGCTGATAATGCTGAAGAAACACTGGGGTAAGTACTACTGAATGAAGTGCTGTGGAATGTTTTATGCCATAACAACGTAGCGAGATGGTGAGTATTGAGGGGATAGACGGTTAAGGTAAGTGGCTTTGATACGTAGCCTATCAAAAATATCCTAAAGCTAACAAAAACAGTTAAGAAATCAATGAACAGTCTGAGGTTTCTCCAATTCAGAGATTTAACTGACCAAAGAAACAGTTTTCTGCGGACAAAAGTAAAATAAAGGTCTAGATGTGGCCTTAAAATCTAGTGTTCGGACAAACATTACATTTATCCACCTCGTGCCCAGCAGTCCTCTTGTGATAAAGTTTTGTTCAGCTGATGACCAGAAAGGACAGGCTGATGCTGCATTTACCCAAGACACTGAGTCCAAGTATAAATGTTTCTTATACTTTTTCAAAAAATAGAAGGTTACGGGGATGTGACCATGTATCAAGACTTAAGTGAATAAAGGCAGTATGAAGGAAGTCTTAGCATGTATATAAAACAATTATTCTGTAACAAGCCATCTTGAAATTTTTATTTAAGTAAATGGCCTTCCCTGAGACAAAGAAAAACTAGCCAAGGAGTTGTTCTCCAATCCCTCATTTATGAACAGACCCATTTCTTACCTATCTAGCAGAGCATCACTAGAATTCAATGGATCTTAGAGACTACTTAGTAAGTTTTAGTGCCTCTTAATTGAATGTACGACCTCTCTTTTTAAGCCTGTACTCTTCTCCCCACATTAAACAGTCTTGTGTATCAATTCAGTCTGTCACTCAGAGTTCATTTACAGCAGCTGAAGGAATTGAAGACTCTAAATAGGCAGCATTACTCAAGATACCTTGATGTTACAATATGACCCTCAGTAAGCAGAAGATTTCCTCTGCAAAAAGCCAGCCATAACAACACATCTCCTCCAGCAAGCTATGCCCAACCAGCACCACATTCGCCTGTTTCACGGTTAACATATACCTACTGTCACACTCCACAGCAGAAAGCAAACACAAGCAGAACAGAGAAACAGCATGAAATAACATTGTGGGAAGTACAGCACAGTAGGACTTGGCATTGGACATTATAAACTCTAGCAAGCCTTCTAACACAGAAGGAATTTACATCAGCTTTAAGATGTGCCGTAGTTCTTCAATCTATCCCTGCACCCATTAAGTATGCTTCTTCCCATCAGTACCACTGCTCCTTTTGACAAGATTTTCTGTATCAGAATGACTCAGTGGACAGAAGCTACCAAGGTTACTTTAATCAAGACCTGAGCTACACCATGTCCTTATTTATTATAAGCACAGCAAAGGCACTGCGCCACTTTCTTCCACAAATCTGTATCTGCCAGGAGAAACAGAAGGAGCCAACAACAGTCAAGACAAAGACAGTACTAATGGAGCTCTCAGTAAACATGGGATTCTCAAAAAAAAAAATCTTTGCTTTTTAATATACCTTGATTTCACAGTCTATTGACCAGTAAATTTCATCCCCTCAACCTAACATAAATCACAACACATAACTAATTTTAGCAGAGAATACAAACACTCACAAGAACTATAAAAGCGAAAGGAACATACGCCTCATGATTACAACACTCCACAATTCTCCACAGCACTGGAATAGCACTTTCATCAACAAAAAACCACTGTACTTGCTTAATTTATTTGCCTAAGCTTTTTAGTGAAGTGACCAAACAACTCTCTCAAACAGCAGTTCTGGCCTGTTTAAATGTTCATACTATTTCCGAGCACAAGTCTAGAAGTATGACAGGGATCAGTTTGGTACAAGTCTACAACTCCTACCAGCTTAGCTGGGTAAGCAGTCAAGCTAAAGTTTGCAGCCTACTGCTCTCAGATGAAACACAGATTTAAACGTACATGATTTTTAGAAACACAATTGTTTCCCAGAGATAGGAGGACTGCAGGCCTGATTCTCCTCTTGTACTGGGATAATTATAGATTATGAACCAGTGCAAAGTAGGGCTCCTACAATGCAAAATTTAAGTCCTTGTGTATCATGGGCTCTTCTTTAAAATACTTCCACTGCATCCATTATCATTCTACACATCTGTCCTAAGCAGAAAGAACTGCATTGCATTTGAACAGTATTAGAGTTGACAGAGGTTCTTAAGTCTGCTTTTTGCTTTCCCGCACCTTTCTAGTCTCTAATGATTTTTAAAATGGAAAAGTTGCAACCAAATCTGCTTTCAGATTCTGGATATTTAATTTTCTCACACCAGAAACCAAATTTGCTTTTGAGAAAACTATGCACTATAGAATGCAGTGCAAACTTTTGATTACTTTTTGATATCTAATGAAAACAGACTGACTCCTGTCAAAGCTTTTCCCTGCTCCCCAGACAAGTGATTCTAGTTCAGATTTTCCACTATTTACTTCAAAAAAAAGCTTAGCCTCCAACAGTAACTTTGAAAAAATGTCATAATAATAATCTACAGTAGTGGCATAAGGAATGTTTTGTGCACATCTGCAAACAGCAGCACATTTAAGGTATGAATGCGAAGTAGTTATAAATATTTTGAACAAAGTATCAACTACCACTATCTCCCTAAAAACAGGAATTCTGAATTTCCATCGTTTTTGTTTCAAATACTGCTGTGCAATTTTCGTATTTATACTTTATACTCCAGATCTATTACAAAGGTAAATAGACGGTTTATTATCCTTTAGGAAGGACTTGAAACTGTCAGCTGAGCTATTTTGTACTATACAGCAATTACTGAGACTTTTCTAGATGAAAGTTACTATATAATAATTATTCAAACTTTCCTAGATACAAGGCCAAATTTATTCCTCATTTTAAACAATAATTTCTGACATACCATAAGGAAGACTAGAGTTTAAAATTGTCAAGAATCCTAAGGAAATCTAACTATTCTGCCTGACTTTACCTTAGGAAGGTAGCCTAGGGATTTTATTGTTTGATCTACTGATCTTGATCCAAAACTCACCAAACCACAGAACTGAAATTGCTACAACAGAGATTAGTCTTACCACCTAGTTGAGAAATACTTGCTAACTAGGATTTAAAGCAATATATGGAGAGTGAAACAGGTATAGGCTAATATTTTAATAGAAGTTGTTACACTGTCAAACACAAATCAGGGTATCCCTTGTAAAGCAGAAGCAGCTTTAACAGGCACACAACACAGGAACTCTGCAAATCTTTTCCATTTTCTCCCTCCCTTTATTATCTCCTCTTCTATGAGTACTTCTTATTAATGACTAATTTTCTTCCATTAAAGTCACCACTGTCAAGGATATAGACTCTTCTGAGAAGGTGATCTTAGAAGGCAAGTAAATTTGTAACAGTTATCTGTGAAATACCACAGCACTTCAACAGCAATTTGCAGGCCTGTGAGCATAAGAGTCATCGTTTTGTCTTTTATACAGCAAGTCTTCCTTCTTAGCAATTGAATTCCCTATATAAAGTTCCATAGAAGTTTTAACACCTGAGAGATTTAGAAGTCAAGAACAAAGGAATATCAACGGAATTGAATGAAACTCTTAGAATTGTGATTTGCATAAGCTTGCACTTGCAATATACACAACTGCTAAGTGTCTCGGTTTGGACAGGTGTTTGCCAAGAAAGGCAGGAGCCTCCCTTGGAATGAGAAATGTAAACCCCCTTCCCTCCGAATTATTATAATTTTGAAATTAAGGGGGCTCTCAGGCAAAGATATGAGAATAGGAATAGCAGTGCTAAGTCTCCTTGAATTAACATTTCAAAAACACAGGTTGTAGCAAATATGGTAAGGATTACCCTCCTAGCAATTGTTTTTTAACAAGTATCATAGAAAGACCAAAATTATTAGCAACAGATGTCAACCTTTAAAAGCCTCTTCATATAAGAAAATAAGATTTTAAACAAGACCTACCTGAAACTTTCAAGATTAGTATTTTGTTGTGGTGGTTTTATTCTCTTTTCTTTCTTTTGTCACATCAACTGCTTCCCAGACAAAGTACTGGAGCAGAAATGGTAAAAGTAACTTACATACAACCTATTTCAGACTCCAGACTTCAACAGCATCTGTACTAGTACCCACACCTTTCAGAAAGAAAGTGAGCTAGATCTGAACGCAACATCAACCGATCTGATAGAGTTATCAACTTTTCATGAAAAATAACTTTGTAATTGACTTCCAGGAGCAGCTGCTTGAGATGCTCAGAGTAACATCACAAAACCACAGAAGTTGGAAGAGATACACAACTCTTCAGGGTTTGAAGAACCTCGGAAGTAGACTAAAGTCTACTATTTTTCTGACAAAATACTATGCTGGTTTGATTGTTAAAGAAGTTGATATAATCCCATGGTATTTTGAAGGCACGTGCAAAGAAAATATGCTTTACAGCCAGAGCAAAATGTATGTGGTTACCATCACCAAGCCCAAACTGCTCTTTTTCACATACAGCACTGTCAGAGATGGCAAGCACACCATGCACTTATGCATTAGTTGGGCTTTTATGTGAGCTTGAAGAGCAGTTTATTTCAACAGGTTTAAGAAAAACCCCACAGACACTTATCTACATTTTAGACAGCAAAATGCATAAAAAGCTTACTTCAATTGACCTTTATAGCTTAGATACAGAAGAATTAGCCCAATTCTGATTTGTCTTTGAACATTTTATGCTACATGTGGAAAAACTAAAACACTTCATAGCTCTTTCAGAGCTCTGAATAAGAAATCATTTGAACACTACACAGTGTGACAAGTCTCTTCTGAAATTCTCTGCTCACCCCTTCTCATTTATATTACTACACCTGGCCTAAATTCACCTCCAACACCTGGTTTTAAGCCTCTCTCTCATTAGACACACCTACTGTGGTCTTAGATGACAGCCTGACGAATATTTAAGTGTTGATATTGAGTGTACTTCGTGATAAATATTTTTCAATGTCACAAACATACTATCTATCACCTTATTCTGATTGCATTTAATTTTCGGCAATTAACTATTAAGAAAACCACATTAAGCTCTCTGTGCATCATTCTCTGCAAATTTAAAATAAGAAGCCACAAAATATACAAATAACTGCCTTTATTGCTTTATCACAGAAAGCATGATAATTACAGAGACGCATATCCTGCAACTCTGCTGAACCCTAGAACTTTTTATGACATGGACTGGAGTTTAAAATAACTGATTTTTTTCCACAATCAAATCACTCTCACCCAATAGAATCTTACCTACAACCATCTAAAAGACAGAAAAATCTCAATATCCAATCACCTAAATGAAAAGGCTGGTTTTGAGCTATACTATTATTTTTAATAAAAAAGTATAAATCATTTCTGCTTCTATTAAAAAAACAGACAATATACCCATATAAGCAAAAGAGTCAAAGGACTCACTTGGATGATGTTTAAGCTTAAGAAGCATATAATAGAAGACAGGGTTCTCCCCCTTTTCAATAAAAATCAGTCTTTATTAGCCTGTCTTGTCTGTTCTTGCCTGTTCTACAGACCCACCAGATTTTTGTTCCACATCCTGATTTGAGAAGAATTTAGTAAACACACGCTAAACATATGGGCAAAGTAATTCCCTGCTCATTCCTACATTGCTTAAAAGGAGTGGCCTGCTCCTCTTCCTATCAAAGGAGCTAGCCACAAAACCTACTGTTTGCTTCTGCCAAAGGACCCTATTCCCCCACCCCGTTCCCATTTGTTATGTTGCAGCAAAGCCTGGGGCTGTGAGGAAGTAGGACAGATGAAATAGGAGTGCCATTGCCAGAACAATTCTTCAGCAAATCCACTTTCAAGAGTTCCACTGAAAAGACAACAAGTAAGAACAGGACAAGAACTGGTTTACTTGAATTACCAAGCAACACTGGGCTACCAGAGCACTGATTGGGCAGCCTAACCTAACCAAAGTCCTCTAAGAAGAGGGCAGTTCTTCCTGTCTAACAGTTCCAGCTGGGTTAACTTTTTAAGAGCAATATACTCAACACAGTTATCCCACATGCTCTGTAGGTAAGTTTACACATTCAAAACCAAATTTTCTTTCAATACAAAAATAAATCCACTCTGAACTTTAAGAACTATTGCTATCTGCACTGCTGAAACACTCCACTTTTATCAAACAGGATGACAAGCCAGTTTTAACTCAGCCACTGAATTTAACAGTTTACCCCAGTAGGCAGACAGATCTCCCGTTAAAATCATCATACTTCAAGACTAAAAGAAGCATATAACACATGCTGGTACAATAATACAGCTTATCCATACATAAGAAAATGTAGGCATGTCTCTAGCAGTTATGGCCAGAAGCTACCCAGAGTATGAGCAGTCCCAACAGTCACACTATACTATATCTAATTATAGCCCATCTGCGTATGTTCACAGCCTTCCCAAAAAACAAGACTGAACTGAACTTAAGAGCCACGTGGACCATTGCAAATCCCTAAGTCCTCGCTGCTACTGTCCTTCCTAAACACCAAATGTTTTAGTCGCCCCCTCCCCTCCAAAGAGTGCAAAACAGAATTACGAATTATTCTGCTACCCTAACGTAATGAACAACGTTCAAAAGGGACTAGAAAAAAAGCCAGCCCACACTGCTACTTCTGCCCTGTGACATCTAAAAGATCCCAAGATAACAGTCGGATCACTCCTTACAAGGCACTGTATACATGCCCACAAATGGGTATATAAATCCTCTACTCTCTATACAAAGAAATGTACACACTTGCATACATCCCATACACCATCCTCAATCATTTCAAGAAAAACGCAAGTTGCCAAGAACCTTCTAATGCTCTCACATACCAAAACCAGATTTGTGCATAATTTCTCACCAGGAGCAATGAAAAATCAAGACAGCAATGGCATGATTTTTCTTTCTGATATTAAAATCTCCACTGTCCATTTCAGAACAGTCAAGAATTGAATTAGCATGAATCACCACCCTTAGGTGGTATGTTTCCATTTTTGTATTCTTCATTAATAGAAAATGGTAGTTTTTAAATCCATTCCAAAAAGGTACTTCCGCATGTTAAAGAAGTTCCCAAATAATTCAGTATTTTAAAAAAATAAATGCTCTGAAATTCAGACTAAAGCACAGCAGTATTTAACGCATAAACATTATTCTCAACTAAATTTAGAAGGAAGTCTTTATTACAAAACAATACTCAATAGGTCAAGCATTCACTGCACGAAGCCTGTCATAGTGTGTAACATCATCTCAACCTAGAATCCTTTTCAAGCCTCAGCATACATGAATGAAAACAACCTGCTTTATTACCAAACAACTACAGTCAAATCTTAGCCCTGCAGGAATCCCAGGTATCTAATTGTGCATGCTTACTCCCGTGAGATTAACATAAAGCCTTACCTCGTCAATTCTCTATTAACCATACTCCTGCCATATTGAACAAAACCCATGGAACTGCTTTGGAAAGGAAACTTGCTAGAAAACAAGGTATCAACAGATTACAGGGAATGCTGGGATTTAAGTTTATCCTCAAATGTCCTGAAAGCTTATTATACCAGCTTGCAAAGCACATACATAAAGAAAGACAATTTCTCTGTGCACCATCCTCTAAAGAGAGATTACACTAAGGTGGAACCCAGAACTGTTCAGTAAGCAATGTCTGGGAATGCAAAGGCGTATTAACAGTTGCAGAAACTGCTCTTACCCTTCACCTAATACTTACTGTTGGCTCCCACATCCTCAGCTACTCCAGAACCTCTCATTCTCAGGTATGTGAATCCCAGTATCAGAAAGAACAAGCATGCAGCAGTTAAGAGGAACATGGACAGGTAATGTGCACTGAAGCCTCCAGTGGTGGATACCTCCTCTCTTTTGAACTGTTGGAGAAGCTCCTCCTCGGGCTCAGAGAGATTCTTCTTGTAGGTGTTTTTCAGGTAGGTATGATTTGAACCCGTATGATTGGAGTGGTTGAGTCTAAGGGAGGAGGTGGTTCCACCCGGGGGAAGGCTATTAGTAGATGAATAGATCCTGGATTCAACATTACAGCTACGAAGAGCACCGCTGAGAACATGATTATTGGTCGCTTTCCTAATGGTGCCTGGAGGGTCAGTGATTTTGCCGCTGTCCACGTCCGTGAGCGGTGGTGGCAGCAACAATACTGATGGGGATTTCTTGGGTAGGCCAGTGCGGTATCTGGGGCTGGGAGGACTAGAGTCCAGATTTTCACATCCTCCTCTTCCCCCCCCGCCCACCACCACCACCGCCTCCTCCTCCTCCTCCTGATTTCTGCCCCTGTCTAGACTGCCGGCAGTAGCCGCCCCCGCCGCCCTGTCATTCGTTACGAGCACACCAGCACCGCAGCCTCCGCCAGCCCTTTCTTGGCCCGTCTCCATCACGCCAGCGCCGGCTGCAGCGCATTTGCTTGTTATGAATGGAGCAGGCGACTTGCTGAGGCTCCGTCTGGGCCGGCGAACTGCAGACTCCTCCTTCGGTCCCTGCTGTTTAGCCCTCGCCGCCGCCGCCTCCTCCTCCTCCGAGTCCGAGTACTTGTCCCTGCTGCCTCCGTAGGCGAGGAGCCGATTCCCGTTCACAGTCCGGTTCTTCCACCGCTGCTGCTCGCTCTCCTTCTCCTCTTCCTCCTCCTCCTCTTCGTCGTCCTCCTCGTCGCCGTCCCCGAGCTCCCTCACACCCTGAGTCGCCGCCGGTCTCCTGGCCGCCACCCCCCACCAGGCGTTGGGCTTCCGCCGGGCCGCCTCCTCCGGGGGCGAGCTGCTGCTCACGCCGCAGGCGCCGTGGGGGGCGGCGGGCCTGAGGCCGCGGAAGAGGGGCGCAGCGCGCTCCCTCCTGCCGCCGGCCTGGCTCCGGGGGCTGCTCTCCACGTCCGACTCGTCCGAGCTGAAGCCCAGCAGCACTTTGCCGCCCCCGGCGGGGGGTGCGGCGCGGCCCCGGCCGCCTCCGGCGGCAGCCCCGGGGAGGAAAGGGTGCTCGGCGCCGGCCAGCCGCGCTCCCGGGGCCGCCCGCCCGGGGCCGCCGCCTCCGCCCGGCGCCGCTCCGGCTCCCGTGTTATTGTTGTTGCTGTTCCGGGTCTTGTTGGCGCCGCCGCCGCGGGCCCCGGCCCGTTCATCCTCGCGCAGCTTCTTCAGCTTCTTCAGGTAGACGGGCCGGGTGCTCTCGGTGACCGGCCCCGGGGAGAAGCCGAAGCGCCTCAGCTCCGAGAAGAGCTCCTCGTCCGTGAGCTGCGCGGCCGTCGCCATTTTCCGCTCCTCCGCCGCCGCCGCCGC
>VWPU01000683.1:0-16507 GCA_013398955.1 Callaeas wilsoni
TGGCACCACATGGCATTGCATGGACCACCATGGCACCATGTGGGCCACTGCAGCACGTCACGGGCCACCACAGCACCGCATGGGCCACCACAGCACTGCACAGCACTGCACGAGCCACTGTGGCACCACAAGCTCTGCATGGGCCACTACAGCCCCACACAACCGCCATGGCAGTGCACAGGCCACCATGGCACTGCTGGACACCTCGTGGGCCACCACGGAGCAGCGTGGCACCGCACGGACACTGTGGCACCGCGTGGCACTACGGGCTCTGCTCTGGCTCAGCCCTTGAGAGGTGTCCACATGTCCCTGGTCTCAGTGACTCGCTGTGACCTCGGGGCCAGGTTATGCTGCACCCCAGGCACAGGGAGCCTGGGCACCAGCTCTGCTGGGCACAATGGGACCTGTCCTGCCCGAGGGGACCAGGAATGGGCTTTCAGCAGGTGCTGAACATGGGTTTTAACCACTTGGCTGCTTCCCAGTTCCCACTGCACTTCTCCCATGGGAGGCAAATCCAGCCACAGCCTCTCCGAGCTGGGACACTCAGGGACAAGGTCAGGAAGGGCAGGAGCAGGTCCCGGAGTTGCTTCCAGCCCTGGGCTGAGGGTTGGGGCTGATCTGGGAAATTCGCTGACTGAGAGCTCCTCAAAGCAAACCCGACCCCCCTCACCCTTTACATTGTCACTCACCTGCGAGGCCCTGCGGGGACCCGACCGGGGTGGAGGGGTTGGAGGAGAAGTTATTGCTAGAGTGGTCGGGGGAGTAAATCTGCAGGGACAGAAGGGGGACAGTCAGCAGTGCCACCCTGACCTAGCTGTCCCCTCCCAGTGGCACCCACCACCTGCTGGGACCCTCACCGGCACCTCCCTTCCCAAACCCACAGCCAGCACAAAGGCCAAGCCCAGTTTCCCCCAGTTCCCCCATTAACCCTGTGGTCCCTCTCTGTCCCCACTGTCACCACCCCCGAGTGCAGCCTCTGCTCTTCAGGCCCCCTCTCAGAAGGAAGCAGGAGCTCTGAGGAATTGTTGCAGGGTGCACTGTCAGCACCCCTCTGCCACCTTGCAGAGATCACTGAATGGGACAGAGGCAACTCTCTGGTAACCCAGTGAGACCAGCACCCTCCAGTCTGAACCAGCGCACACAGGGCAAGGACTACTGGGACCTGCAAGTCCTGCCATAAGGTCTGTGTAGGGTGGTCTTGGCAGAGCAGCACCAGGCTGGGAGGGCACAGAGCTGGAAATGCGGCTGCAGGCCACCACAGCCTGCAGTGCCTCAGTTTCCCCATATGCGCCTCAGTCTCCCTATCCACCAAAAGGTGCCAGGACTGAGATGGTAGCACACGGAGAGGGGAAAACCCTCCCTCAGAGGCTGCCGTGGATTTGGGGTGCATTCACCCAAATGTGTCCATATTCCGTGCTGGGTAGAGGGTCCCTGCAGCAGCAGGACTGGGAGCAGGCCAGGACCATCCCAAACTCTTACCGAGGCCAGAGCCTTCCCAAGCGCATCTCCGGAGCTCCCGGCTGTGCTTCCTCTGTTACCTGCCAAGAGAGGACACAGATGTCACTGCCAAGGCCCCAGGCCCCGGCAGGACACAGTACCCTACAAGACCTTCTCTGGGGCCACCTGCTCTGGGGTGGAAATTTTCCACTTTTAGTGCTTTGCTTGAAAATTAAATGTTTGTCCAGCTTGGAGCAGCTCAGACATGGGGCACCTTCCCCTGGCAGAGACAGGGGGCTTCAAGGGGCTGCAGGGACTCCTCTCTAATTTCTGGGCTGGAGGTGTAGTGCCACCAACAGCAATCAGACATCTCTGCTGCAGCACAGCCATTGCCACGAGGCACCTCAAACCCCAGTAACCACCAGTGTGCTGGATGATCCCGGAGGTCTCCTCCAACCTTAATGATGCTTTCATTCTATGAATCCCAAACTTGCTTCTCCATAGAAAAACAAGGGTTTTTCTACAAATCTGTGTCAGGATCCTCATTTCCTGGGGAGCATGAGCTCATTTCAGTAACAGGTTTTGTAACAGGTTCAGCAGGGTCAGAGATTAAAGCACTCGGGCCCTAACGTGGTATCCAAACACAGCACGAGCATTCCCGTTCTGGATCTAGCAGAGCAGCTTCACACAGGTGCAAATCCTTCCCACAACTCATCTAAGCCACAACACCTCCATGTGATAACGCCAGAGCTCCTGGGCTCCTCCCAGACCCTCCCCACGAGGTGTAAACCCCCAGACCTGCACCCAGGCGCTCTAGCAGCAAGAATCTCACTGTGCCTCTTCCCCGGGCAGGGACTCCAGGCACAGGTGACACACGAGGGACCAAAGGTGTCTGGGTGCATTGGATGCCTCAGGCGCTGGGTTTGCAGAAGCCTTGGTTTTCCAGGTGACCCTGTTGTGCCCGGCCATGGAGCGAGGGGGTCACTCTAGTGGCTGGCCATACCCATCATGTTGTCCGTGCCGCTGATCGGGGGTGTGTGACTGGACACTCCGTACGCCGTGGAGGCTGAGGAGAAGCCGGACACGGAGGGGAGTCCACCATTCACCTCTCCTGAATGCAGCTGGTAGTTCTGGCAGGGAGGGGGAGAGGGGTGAGAGGGGCCCTGGAAAAGCTGTGGGGCTTGGGCAGCTGGGGCAGGACCCAGGTGCCTCGAGCCCCCAGCCAGGGGAGGAGGTAACAGGGAGGTGACAGAGCCGTGGGGACACGTTACCATGCGTTCGTGCTGATGTAAACTGTTAAAGCCACTGGACTGCGGGAGCGGGGACGAGGAGCTGCCCAGCATGGCACCGTAACTCGACTGGCTCATGGCACCCGGGGAACTCCACAGGTCTGCCGAGTTATGGAGTCCGTCTGCAAGGAACCCAGAGCTGAGCGGGGCAGGGACAGCGGCAGGCAGCCCCCAGCCCTGGAGCAGGGGACAAATCAGCCCTGGCTGAGGGGCTGGGACTGTCCCCAGCATGTCCTGCCTGTGCTGAGCATCGCCCGCTGAGCAAATCAGGACAAACCCTCTGGGACCAGGGACAGGAGCCCAGGAACGGCGGGAGCTGTGTCAGGGCTTGGGATGGATCTCAGGGAAAGGTTCTTCCCCCCGAGGGTGCTGGGCACTGCCCAGGCTCCCCAGGGAATGGTCCCGGCCCCAAGGCTGCCAGAGCTCCAGGAGCGGTTGGGCAACGCGCTGAGGGAGGCACAGGGTGGGATTGTTGGGGTGTCCGGGGAAGGGCCAGGAGCTGGACTTGATGATCCTTGGGGGTCCCTTCCCACTCAGGATATTCCACGATTATGTGATTTTGGGGCTGCATTGTGTCTTATGCACTCCTGCCCTGAGCTCCCTGTGCAATCCCTCCCATGGCCCATAACGGGCAAGGCTGCCCCTGCTCTGCCTGGCTTGTGGGATCACAGGGCTGGAAATAACTTACCTGTCATATAAAAGGCTCCAGGATACACAGTGCTGGGAGGTTTCGAGGGAGTATATCCAGCTGGATCCCTGCTGTAGTCATCACCTGAGTTAGATGGATACACCTGTGGGGCAGAAAAGGGGTTGAAGAGAAGGGCTTGGTCACCCCATGGCCCCACATCCTCACTGTGGCTGTCCCCAACCCTGCACAGCTTAAACTTCAAACATCAAACTTCAGCAGTGTTTGACCACCTCTCCCATGGCAACATAGCAGCAAGTGCTTCACTCAACTCAAGGGCCTGAAGGGACAGGACACAGGGAATGGCTTCCCACTGCCAGAGGGCAGCGTTAGATGGGATATTGGGAAGGGATTCTGCCCTGTGAGGGTGGGGAGGCCCTGGCACAGGGGGCCCAGGGCAGCTGTGGCTGCCCCTGGATCCCTGGCAGTGCCCAAGGCCAGGTTGGACATGGCTTGGAGCAGCCTGGGACAGTGGAAGGTGTCCCTGCCATGGCAGGGGTGGCACTGGATGGGCTTTAAGGTCCCTTCCAACCCAAACCATCTGATGAGTCCTGGAGCTTTGCCTTTATTCATTCTACAGCAGATCTGGGGAGGAACTGGAGCAGCTCAGCTAAAGTCCTCAAAGGGCACAGCCCTCCGTGGAGCAGGACAGGGAACAGGACAGAGGGCACAGGGGGCAGAGGAGAGGGCACAGGGGGCAGAGAAGAGAGAGACCTTTAAGATCAAGCTCTCTGTTCCTGTCACCCTCTGTGGTCCCCAGAACCTGCTCATCTCCAGCAGAAGTTTCAACTCTGCTCCAGTTCCGTTTTCCATGGTTATAACTTTTTCTGGGTAACCACAAAAGCCAACGCTGCTGCAGTGACCCCACGCTGGGGGGATGGGCTGGGCGGTGGCACCCGTGTGGCCTCGGGACCCCCCTGTGCCAACCCTGCCCTGTGCCAGGCTCCCGAGCACAGCCCCCGCTCAAAGCCCACAGGGAAACCAGGCTGAGGGGAAACTGAGGCAAGGGGGGCTGAGCAGCCCCTCACAGCCATTGTCACAGGGGTGGGGACAGCTCTCAGCCCTCACACAGCTCTTGGGCCAGATTTCTGCAGCACTGCTCAGCTCTGTGATTTAACAGCACATTAAGCAGAACAAAAAGCTTTTCCTTCTCTTCTAAGTTAACCAAACCCATCCTAGAAAGCCCTGACCAAAAACCAGCTTCTGCCAGGACAAAAACAGACTTTTCTTTTTTTAAAGCAGAAATTCAACACGCAAAGAAACCGAAATGACATTCAAAGAAACTGAAATAGCACTCAGAATGATGTGAGAACTTTTGTCACAGCTTATTTTCATCCCCTTTGATTCATTCTGAAACCGATAATCATTTTTTTTAAATCCAGCCGAAAGCAGAGGTGGGGCAGGGGCTGGGCTCTGCCTGGCACACACAGCTCTCTTTGGGAAGGAAACTTGCCTGAGTTTCTTTTTCCCCACAGCCAGCTGCTCCCTTCCAGCCCTGGTCCTCACCAGCAAAAAGGGACAAAATTGATGGTGGGGAAATAAAAGACAGAATCAGAGAATCTTTAAGGTTGGAAGAGACCTTTAAGATCAAGTCCAACCATCAAAGCAGCACCACCACCATCATCACCACTAACCCATGTCCTCAAGTGCCACATCCACATGTTTTTTGAACAATTCCAAGGTGGTGGCTCCACCACGGCCCTGGGCAGCCTGTGCCAGGCTGCTTTTTGTCTAAAAAAACCAACCCCAAAGCCCCCCCAGAAATCCAACAAGGGACAGCAAGGGTCAACACAGCTCGGAAAGGGTCTGGAGCACCCGGAGCAGCTGAAGAAACTGGGGGGGCTCAGCCTGGAGAAAAGGAGGCTCAGGGGGGCCCTTGTGGCTCTGCACAAGTCCCTGACAGGAGGGGGCAGCCGGGGGGGTCGGGCTCTGCTCCCAGGGAACAGGGACAGGAGGAGAGGGAACGGCCTCGGGCTGTGCCAGGAGAGGTTCAGATTGGAGTTTAGGGAAAATTTCTTCACTGCAAGTGTAGTCAGGCATTGGAACAGATTGCCCAGGGCAGTGGTGGAGGCACCACCCCTGGAAGTGTTCAAACAACGTGTGAATGTGGCACTTGGGGACATGGGCCAGCGGTGGCCTTGGCAGTGCTGGGGAACAGTTGGACTCTGTGACCTTTAGAGGGCTTCTCCAACCTTAATGACTCTGTGATTCTACAGGGAACTCCTAAAATAAAGACAAAAAGAAAAGAGAGAGGGGGAAGGGCAAATCCTGACAGACACCGGCAGCTGCCCTTTGTCCCTCGCTCAAAAAAGAGAATTCCAGGCCCTGGTCCTCAGGATGCTGCCGGGTGCTGTGGGCAGAGGGAGCCGCCCGTGGGCTGGGGGGGATGGGGGAGGCAGCGGGGAACGGGAATCCAGCAAATTGACTTTTCCTATAATTTGATTAAATAGCGGGAGCTGGGACAGGGAATGGAGTGCAGCACGTCTGAGAGCCCTGCGCCATCTGGCAGGGGCTGGCTCGGGGCCAGGCACCCGGCAGCTGCACCAACAGCCAAGCCAGGAACCCACGGAGAAAACAACGGGGATAAAATCGCAGGGATGGAGGGACCAGGGGTGCAAAGCAGGGCAGAGGCAGAGCAGGGGGCAGGCAGAGCCGAGGGAAGTTCACCTTGCTGTGTATCCAGCCTGCTGCACCGCCCCCAGAACATCTCCTGCTGGATCCTGGGGGCCAAGTTTCACCACAATCCTGGCCCTGACCCCTGCTAATTTTTCTTTTTGCTGCCCAGCACAGGGGAGGCTGTGAAAAGCCAACTCCGTCCTTCTGTGCACGGGCCGAGCGCGGAGCCAGGAGCCCGGAGCCAGGAGCGCGGAGCCAGGAGCGCGGAGCCCGGAGCGCGGAGCCGTGTGCGGGCACGGCGGCAGGGCCGAGCCAGGCGCTGCAGGCAGCTGTAAATCAGGGCCAGGCCCGTTCCCCAGCCCGCGGCCTCAGCCCTCACGCCCGCGGCCTCGGGGACCTCCAGGTGAGGTCATTTCCTCCGGTTAAAACTTGCCAGCGCGGCGAGAGCCGCTCGAAAAGCCCCAGTGCTGGGATTCGCAGCGCTTTGTGGTCTTGGGTTGTTTTCCCCTCCCTGTTTTTCTTGCTTAAACGCAGGAGCTGGGGTGGGACTTTGGGCAGACTGAGGCTAAACAGAGCAGTGACCAGACTGGGAATGCACAGCCTGAAACAGCTCCCAGGCACTGAACTCACTGTGGCAACAAAATCCTGCAGGAACCAACTTGCACAAAATCCCTCCCTGGGTTCCTCTGGCACCGCAGCCGATGTGGGGCCACATCCAGCCCTGGATCCTGTGCCCACACACAGCAGCCCGTGGCCAGGAGCTCCAGAGCTGCAGGGAGGCTCCAAGGGGCTCCATGCCCTGAGCGCAGCCCCAACCCAGCACCTACTGCATGGAATCGTGGAATGGTTTGGGTTCAGAAGGACCTCAAAGCCCATCTCGTTCCACCCCCTGCCCCAGGCAGGGACACCGTCCACTGTCCCAGGCTGCTCCACGCCCTGTCCAACCTGGCCTTGGACACTGCCAGGGATCCAGGGGCAGCCACAGCTGCTCTGGGCACCCTGTGCCAGGGCCTCCCCACCCTCACAGGGAACAATTTCTTCCCAATATCCCATCCAGCCCTGCCCTCTGGCAGTAGAGCCCCTTTAGGCACTGGAAGGGGCTCTGAGCTCTCCCTGGATCCTTCTCTTCTCCAGGTGAGCACCCTCAGCTCTCCCAGCCTGGCTCCAGAGCAGAGGGGCTCCAGCCCTCGGAGCAGCTCCGTGGCCTCTTCAGGACAAAAGCACTGAGCCCAAAGGCCCTGGCTTCCCAGCACAGGTACCTCTGTGCCCATCTCTGCCTGGCATCGCTGCTCACGCCCCCTGAACCCCCTCACGCTGCCAGTGCCCCTCAGTGCCTTTGGCATCACTCCCTTTTCACCCACCCACCCTCAACTCCTGCAGCCGCTGACCTCGGCGAGTTTTCAAAGCAGCTCGGGAATTACAGATTAAAGCACTTCATTTTAATAAGATGCTGATTAACCTATTTATTTTGCACGGGGTCCAGCGATAACATGGGGCGGGCTCCTGCATGGGCGAGTCAGACAAGAAAGAGCCTTTGATCCGCTGCCTTTGAGGCCACTCCTTCTGCTTCACACTTCTCCTGCCGCCTCGGCACGGATCTGTCTCCCCAGGTGTGGAAGTTCAAAAACAAACCAGGAAGCCGGAGCTCCCAGCACAGGGAGGGTGAGGGAAAGAGGCAGAACCAGCCCGTGCTCTGAAAAGTGGAGCTTTGGCATCAAGGGGCAGCTGAGGCAACAGCCAGGACAGAGAGAGAGATTTAGGTTGGATGTTGGGGAAAAATTCCTCCCTGGGACAGTGGGGAGGCCCTGGCACAGGGTGCCCAGAGAAGCTGTGGCTGCCCCTGGAGCCCTGGAAGTGTCCAAGGCCAGGCTGGACGGGGCTTGGAGCAGCCTGGGACAGTGGGAGGTGTCCTTGGCTAGGGCAGGGGGTGGAACTGGATGGGCTTTAATGTCCCCCAAACCATTCCATGACCCCAGGAAAGGCCGGCATGCAGGTGTCACTCAGACACAGGGAAGGGGCTGAGCTGTGGCAAATGCCAAGCAGCTCCTCCTGTGGGAATCAGGGCCCTCCAGGGCCCTGCCAGCGGGACGGGCCAAGCCCCAGCACTTTGAAATCCGAGGCCAATAAAGGCCATTTGTTGGGGGCGATGTTTTCCCCACATGTTGACTGGGGTTTAAAGCTCCAAATTTCACACAGAAACTCGAGGCAGCAACATGGATTGTGACTCGAGCAGGTTCTTCCTGTAAAAACACAGACTCTTGGAGCAACTGGAGCTGGTTTCTGCCTCACCTGGATCCACATGGACCCTCCGACACCCCCAGGTCTGTGAGCCCAACCCAGCGAGCCCTCGGTGCCCTCCTCTCCCTCTGTCTTCCAAAACCAGCACCTCGGGGTCCAGTTCCAAAGGCAGAGCCTGTGGTGGAGGTCACAGCTCTGCAGGAGCAGTCAGGGAATGCCACAGCACGGGATTTCCCCCATGGATGGGGTGTCCCCTGGAGAACAGGGGAGCGTCACACCGGCTTTGGCAGGGAGTGAGGGCACGTCTCCAGCACAGCCCCAGTCTGGGGACAGAGCCCAACGGGACAGAGCCGTCCCCCTCCAAGCACGCAAACATTCCAGCCAGGAATGCAGCCCCGGCCGCCAGACAGCTCCCGTGTTCCTGCAGGAACCCCGCAGCCCGCTCCAATTAGCTTTCCTGGAGATCCCATTACTTCCAGCCACAAAGACATTGTTCAGTTTATTCCCCTGGAACAGCCGCGGGAGCAGGGGTAGCGTATTCCTACAGGCTGCTCAGCTTTCCTATAAAGCAGCGCACACCTGGAGCGGGCTCAGCTGCCTGCCCCCAGTGCAACTGCGCTGCTTTCCCTTCTGGAGTGAAACCCGATCCCGCCGGTGTCGCCTTTCACTCGCGACATATCGTCCAACACGGCACAGGCTGCGGGGCAGGAGGCCGCGCTCCCGGCTCCTTCCCCTCGGAGCTCCCCCATCGCTTCGCCCTTCTCCCGCACCGGAAAACCCTTCCCCATCCTGCTGAAATCCCAGCCCTCGATGTTTGGGGTTGCAGGCTCCCGGCAGCTCCGTGGCACAGGGAGCAGGGATGATTCCCAGGGGATGGGGAAATGGGGAACACGCTGCTGCCACTTACCGAGGAGGGGAGTCCAGGAGGCACCTTCCGAACCTTTTTGGGCTGGCCATCTGGGTTAGAGAAGAGAGGATCTGAGTTTTCAAGGGGGTTAGAAGGAGGGGAAACGAGCTGCAGCAAAAGTCTCCGGAGTTGGAAACTGCAGGTACAGACAGGGCTGAGATCCCAAATGTCCCACAGTCAAGGAAACATCAACAGTGAAAATGTCCATGGATGAGCCTCTCCAAATCCTGTCTGCACCCTTTGGGGACAGGTTTCACACCCACACAGAGATCCCAGGACAGCAAGGGCTTGTTGGGAGAGACTGAGCTCGTAAATATAGTAACATTTAATGTTATAACCCCTCATTGGGGTTTTTTTTTTTGGAAACACTTTAACTTGAAGTGGGTTTGCGGAGAGAGGATGCAGAAAGGGAGCACATGCAGGGCTGGGCTGTTTTTGCGTTTGCTCACTACACACGGATATACTTGGGAAAGCTGCACTGCTGCAGCAGGCAGGGATGTGCTTCCCAGGGACAGAGCCCAGCCCATCCCTCCAGTTCCAGCTCCAGAGGGGGACAGAATGTCCTGAATTGTCCCCTTCAGGGAGGTGGTGCAGAAACATCCAGGAGTGGCTCAAGGGGAAACACTGGCTAAATTGTTTTGAAAATTCTATTTTTCATAATTATTATTTTTATATATGTTTTAATTATTTTTTCATAATTATTTTTTATTATTTTTCATAATTATTTTAAAATTATTTTTCATAATTAAGGAAAGCCATGGCTGGGGGGTGCAGCGTGCTAACACAGCAACCTGCCAAGCCAGGGACTGCTGGGATGTACCTCCAGAGCAGAAATTCATCCCACAGAATGCTAGAGAATCATTTTCAAGGCTGAAGTGGCAGCACCAGAGTAGGTGCCTTTTTCTGAAAACCACTGAAAAATGCACCCATCACTGGGTCACTTCTGGTTTCATTTGATGGGGAAAGCCCGAAATAGCAGCAGGAAAGTGGCACTGGAGGGTGCTGGGGGAACTGTGACGAGATACACAAGTTCTGGGGAACTGGAGCTTGTTTTCTCCCCGAAGTTAAACTCACACTTGACCCCAGCCTTTGGTAAAAGCTTATTCCCAGGTCGATCCAGACATGGGCAAGTCCTGCTCGGGAACACCGGAGCGGGCAGGGAGAGCTCCTGGAGCAAACATTCCCTGTGTCCCAGGCACAGTGCCCGGACCTCCCGCTGCCTCCTACGCCCTGCTCCTGCCAGTCCTGCCTGCTGCAGCTCCAGGAGGGCCACCAGCCACAGAAACAGCCTCCAAGGCAGCCCAAGGTTTTCCAGCAAGGACGAGTGATGTGCAGTGTGGCTGGAGGTGTTTTTAGAAGAACCTCAAGCCATTTGCTACTTTTAGCTACTCTGGCATTTTCCAGAAAGAGGGAAATTGTACCTGACTCTGAGCACCCCTTTTTTGAGGTTAGATATCTCTATATATAGATAAGAGATATTTATATGCATTCCCTCCCCAAAAAAAGATGCAAACGCCAAATTCACGCCAGGTACACACATGGCAACATCAGTCCCTCATTCCCAATGTCAATGTCCTCGTTCCCAACATCAGTCCCTCATTCCCAACGTCAATGTCCTCGTTCCCAGCATCAGTTCCTCATTCCCAAAGGCACATCCCACGAGGGCGCCTGCCCAGGTGACAGCCCTGCAGCGTGGTGGCACCCGGGGGACACGCAGTCACTCACCTATGCTGCTCTCAGCACCTCTCCTGCGAGGATTGTTGGGGTAAGAAAAATACTGAGACCCCCCTTTGCCCCCAGTGGGGGAAAGCGTGCTCGGGCTGGCGATTCCCATCTCGCTGGGCAGGAAACCGGGCTGCAGACAAGGAGAGAGAAAAGCCCTTCCATGGAATTACGCTGGAAAAGGACTCGCTGGGAGAGAACAGAGCTGCTTTGAGCCACCTTCACACCAATTCAGCTGTGGGGAAAAATAAACACGAGCCAAGGGGCCAGGAGGGAAAGCAAATCCGTAAATACAGGGGTGGAGGTGGGGGAATAGGTGTGGAGGAACAAAAGGGGCTTTCAACTTGTGCTTTCCTGCTGGACCCCAGCAAGGAACCTCTGCAAAGCAGGGACACAAACCAGCAGGTGCCGTGGTGGGGGACATCGTGGTCCCATGGTCGCCTTGCAGGTGCCATGGTAGGACCATCGTGGTCCCATGGTCACCTTGATGTCCAGCAGGGCAGGGTGAGCCCCATGCCCCCAGCCCGCGTCGTGGCCGGTGCCCTGGAATGGCGCCGCCACTGCTCAGGGTGGTTTTCTCCTGAGTTTTATCAGGGAAAGCCAAATTCCTCTTTTAAAGCCAGGAAACTCCTGCCTTGTGTTTATCCCAGCTGACCTTGGGCACGCTGGGAAGCAGCGCGGAGCCGGGGGAGCCGGAGCCCAGGGTGCTCCCTCCTGGGATGGAGCCTCTCCTCCAGCACTGCCCGTCTCACCTCGGGAGGAAGTTCAGTGTATTTACATGGAATTGCACAGGGCTGGCAAAGGGCCCTGAAGCCCCAAAAGCTCAGCTTTAACCAATCTTCCGAAGGCAACACATGGAAATAAAGGAGGATTTCAGGTTTTTGAGAAACTGGAAAGAAAAACCTTTGCTTTCAAACTCCATCTCGTCCAGAAAGGGGTCAGGGAGGGAAAGAGGAGCTCGTGTGTTCACAGCTGGTGACATTCCTGCAATCTGTTCCACTGCTCAGGTTTCCTTCGCTCCGGACCCGCTCCGTGCACGGCCAAGGAAAGCACCCGGAGGGATCCCGGGAGCTGCTGCCCTGCTCCTCCTGCAGGCAGGAGACGCACTGGGATTTTGAGGCAGTTTCCCAGAGAAAGGGGTTTTCTTCCCATTTCCTCTCCCTGGGGATGCCCGAGGAGACAGTTCAGGGTTAAACAAGGGGGAAGCTGCAGCTCTGCCCCAGAGCAGGGCATTTTTGGGGAAGAACCTGATCCCCATCCAGGGCATCTCCACCACACGAATTTTCATCTTTTCAAGAACAAAAAACAAAAGTCAACCCCCCTCACTCCCCCAAACTGGAGCCAGAAGCAACAACTGCTCTGGGGGCCACAGTAGCTCCGCTGGCCTCCCCCCACCCCCCACAAGGGGGTTTTGTCTCCTCTCCACATCAAGTGGGATTTGCCACCCGATCCCAAGCCCTGTGCCCGCCTCTCCCGGGGCCTCTCCTGGCCCTTTCCCCCCCCCCCCATTTCTGTTACCTTATATTCCCCCTCCTCCACAAAAGCCCAGCAAAACCATCACATCCAAAAGCAACACTTGGCACTGGGCCCGGTTTTCTTTGAGCAGCTTCAGTGGTAAATGAAATCCACTCTGGCACAGCCAGCACAGCTGCTCCAGCAAAGGAAACATCCTCACTTCAGAGAGGAGGAAATTATGACAAATTTGTGTAAAATTAAAACATGTAATATGTGTGTGTGTACATGGATAAAATAAAAGCTGTCCGGCCAAAAGCTCCTCCCTTGGCTCCAGTGCTGGGACTGTTTCCGCAGGGCCACGCCGGGCACTGAGGGGGCACTTGGAGCCACACATCAAAAGGAGGTGCTTGCTCCTTCCCGAAAAACTATTTCTGGATGCTGGTGGCAGGAGGAAAGGTTATCTCAGGGCTGCTCCACTGCGTTCCGGGCTCGGATTGACGCCTGTGGTATTCCCCACAGGAAGCAAAGCTCTTCCCCCCAGCACAGCCCCGGTCCTGCCACGGGGTTCACGTGGGGTGACCCAACGGGGCTGGGTTGTGTCTGCAAGAGGTGGCTCTGGTGTGCCAGGTCCCTTCCAGGACTGTGGAGATCATGGAATCACAGAAGGATTTGGGTTGGGTGGGACCTCAAAGCCCATCCAGGGCTACCCCTGCTATGGCAGGGCCACCTTCCACTGTCACAGGCTGCTCCAAGCCCCGTCCAGCCTGGCCTTGGGCACTGCCAGGGATCCAGGGGCAGCCACTGCTGCTCTGGGCACCCTGTGCCAGGGCCTCACCACCCTCACAGACAGGAATCCCTTCCCAATATCCCATCTAACACTGCCCTCTGGCAGTGGAAGCCATTCCCTGTGTCCTGTCCCTCCATCCCTCGTCCCCAGTCCCTCTCCACCTCTCCTGGAGCCCCTTCAGGCCCTGCAAGGGGCTCTGAGCTCTCCCTGGATCCTTCTCTTCTCCAGGTGAGCACCCCCAGCTCTCCCAGCCTGGCTCCAGAGCAGAGGGGCTCCAGCCCTCGGAGCATCTCTGTGGCCTCCTCTGGACTGGCTCCAGCAGCTCCATGTCCTGATGCTGGGCCCAGGGCTGGACAGAGAGCTCCTGCTGCAGGTCCGGCATCAACAGCCCCATCATAAAACCAAAGCTCCACCCAGCAGTCACTCAAATGATGCTGCAGCAGCACAGAAACCACCCCAGAGCCCCTCCCTCCCCAGAACTGGGACACGGGACACTGGCCAGGGAACTGGGAGATGTTGCTGAAGAAGGAGAGGGAAAGCCCAGGGCAGGCAGTGGAGGGGAAGGAGCCTCCTGGAACGCTCCCCTGCCCACGGCCAGCCTGGCACAGGGAAAGGTGTTGCTTGGATCTGACTCCCTGGAACTCCCCCGCAAGCAGCGTGGCTGGGTCACGGCTGATCAAACACAAACCAGGACTAACAATAACAATCGAGCCTGAAGAAGTTTGGGAAAGAAGCAAGAGGCTACAATCAACATTCTCTAACCTCTGACAACTCTTAATGAGCCAGCAACACACACCAGTAGGAGCCCCCAACACTCCACAGAGGTTTTGGAGCAGAGCAGAGGCTTCCCAGGACCCCGTGCACAGAGATGAGATGTAAATGCAGGCTGGTTTTCATTACCACTCTCACTCTCAGGAGCCAGTAAATGAAGCAGAAAATCTCACAGCATTTTATCATTACCTGGTTTAGTCCTGGCATCCCTGTGTCTCTTCCAAACGTGGAGTATGAGGCTCTTTCACTGCTCTTCCCTGCAGAAGGAGAAGAGAAAAAACAAGGTTTAGGGTAAGAGGGAAGTGGAGGGTTGTTTTTTTGCCCCCAGGCACCTGGATCCTGCCAAGGGGCAAATCCTGTTCTCGTGAGGCAGCTCGCTCTGCCCTCCATGAAGGGACAGCCCTGAAAAGCTCGTGCTAAAACAGGAGCTGCTTTAAGTTCACGGAGAGCAGGTCCATAAACACAAAAAGCCCGGAGCTGCAGCGGCGCAGGGAAGTGCTTGTGGCCATGGAAACTGGCAGTGTCAGCCCCGAGCCAAAAACTCCCTGCAGACACCGGAGACCCGGCCAGCTGGACTTGGCAGAGGCAGGGCCGGAGCAGACCAAAGGCCAGGACAAGCGACCAGACTCCGGGAGCGCTTTCCAGACAACAGGAAATGCAATCCCAGCGCACGAGAGCTCAGCTCCTGCTCCACACAGGGCACTGGGCACCTTCCCCTCTCCGGGGGGAACTTCAGCTTCCCAAAACCTGCGGGTTCCTCACAGCCGGAGCATCGCTGCCAGCTGGGATCTGTGTGGGAACAGCCCCGTGCCAGCGGTGCCCACGTGGCCCTGTGAACTTTATAGAATCCCAGAAGGATTTGGGTTGGAATGGACCTTAAAGCCCATCAGGTTCCACCCTCTGCCACAGGCATCCAACCTGGCCTTGAACACTTCCAGGGAAAGGGCAGACACAGCTGCTCTGGGCAACCTGTGCCAGGGTCTCACCACCCTCACAGGGCAAAATTCCTTCCCAAAATCACATCTAACCCTGCCCTCTGGCAGTGTGAAGCCATTCCCCCTGATCCTGGCACTCAGCATCAACGAGGGCTTCTCTCACAACCACCTCACCCTGCACACACAGAGTTGCAAATACAGTTTTGAAAGGCCAAAAAAAATAGGAGCCCAGACCCTCGGTGGGATGTTCTCTCTCCAAAACATCCTGGCACTCTCCTGCCTCATGGTCACTGCCCTGGGCACAGCGTGGCCCCAGCCAGCAGCACCCAGGGGTGCCAGGACAGCGAAGGACACAAGGCTGGGAGGAAGGGAATGGTTCTGTGCTGTGCCTGGAGCAGCTGGAGGCACAACTGTGTCCTTTGGGATTCTCTCCATCCCTCTAAATAAAACCCAGACACTCTTCTAGTGGAGAACAGGCACTCCACCAGCGCCCACCCCCAAACCCTTCCCAAAAAGGGGATCACCGATCACATCCTGCCTCTGGTCTGGCTTAGTGAGCAAAACTGGGAGGGGCAGGATTTTGCCAATCTGCTTAGCCTAAAGCCAGCCCTGAGGCCACTAAGATGCAGGTTAATGCACTGGGGCGACGCTGGGGCTGGCAGGACCCTCCCCTCACCACTAAGAGGTTTTGGGGAGCAGATGAAGAGGGGAAGGGAAACAAAATGCCTCAAACCAGCCCTCCTGAAGCACAGGGCCCAGAGACCAGAGAATGCCAGAGTGGTTTGGTTTAGAAAGGACCTTAAAGCTCATCCAGTGCCACCCCTGCCATGGCCAGGGACACCTTCCACTGTCCCAGGTTGCTCCCAGCCCCGTCCAGCCTGGCTTTGGACACTTCCAGGGATCCAGGGGCAGCCACAGCTGCTCTGGGCACCCTGTGCCAGATGGGAAGAGAGAGGAGGCTGCTCATTTTGCAACCTTACCATGGAGGCCTTGAACTCAACTCAAAAATTTTAGAGTGGATTCCCCTACTACAACCCCCAAGCCCCGGGCCCCCCATTCCTGCTGGGAAGGTCCCGGCACGGCGCAGCCTCCCCCTCCCTCACCTCCAGTGACAGCCGGGGGCTCCGGGTGCTGCTGCCATTTCCCCTCAGAGGCTTAAACGTTAAGTAAACAGAGGTCAAAATGTCAGAGGATGGATCTCCTAAATGACCTAATTTCTAAAAGAGCTTAAGAGCTCGATCTGCTGCAGCACCAGCCACGAGCACAAAGAACTCAGCAGGTTGGGGCATCAGGCAGGTCCTGATTACTCCTAAAGCAGAGGAAAAGCAGGGTAATGCCAGGGGGGTTTGGCTGGACAGCAGCAGCCAGGTCTCCCATCTGATAACACACTGCTGCTTCCACGTGCGACTGGAGCGGGGAATGGTGCAATCACAGAATGGGTTGGGTTGGAAGGGACCCTAAAGCCCATCGAGTTCCACCCCCTGCCATGGGCAGGGACAAGTTCCACTGTCTCAGCTTGCTCCAAACCCCATCCAGCAGCCTCTGCCATCACCAGAGAACTTGGGCTGAACCAGGGGGCTCCTGGATGGGTGGGGGAAGGTGAAGGGACACTGAGAAACCCCCAGTCACGTGAAGTTTAACAGGGCAAGTGCTGGTTCCTGCCCT
>VWPU01000684.1:0-81895 GCA_013398955.1 Callaeas wilsoni
GGCGGTGGCCGGGGCCGGGTTGGCGGTGGCCGGTGCTTGGCTTTGCCGTGGGCGTTTGCCTGCTCCGAGCTCCAGGCGCAGCGAGGCCGCTGCCCCGGCCGGGCAGGCGGGGGTGGGACGGAGCACTGCTGATCCCAGCACCGAGAGTGCCGGGAGAGGAGCGGGCTGCCGCTCCCCCCGTGCCTCCTCGGCGTGGAGGAGGAGGAGAGGTGGGGCAAGCACGGGTTTTTCCAGCTCGAGGATGGGTTTGTTGGCTGATGCAGCTGAAAAGAGCCCGTGTGTTGGGGTGACTGAACCAACCCCAGTGGTGGCCAGGGGGCCACAGAGCCCAGAAAAAGAGGTTTGGTGGGCTGGTTCCAAAGAGTAAATCCCCCTCTGTGAGGATGGCTTCTCCTATCGAATTCCAGTGACCTGATGTAGGCTCGGTCTGTCTGATTGACAGTGGACAGACACCCCTTGTATCTCGTAAGCAAAGGTAACCAGACCTGTCCTGCCCTTCCCTTCTTCCTATAGGTCCCTGCTATGTCATCCCCGCCCCCTTCCCTGTATCCCTTTTAAGCCCACTCAGGCTACTATCTTGCTCTCTTCGTTTTCTGGTCCCCTTTGAGGGAGTTTCTACAATAAACCCTTGGAACACCGGCCGAAGGGCCACCTCTGCTCATTTGTTTCTGGTCACACCTGGGCTATCTATAAGCCCCAGGCACGCTGGGCTCCGTGCCCTCCACCGCCCGGGCTGGGAGCTGGCTAGCGAGGCACCGAGGTGCCCCAGGGTGCTCTCCCTTTGTGTTGGGCACACCTGGACAAGCTGCAGCTATCTCAGCCCGGCCAGCGCACCAGTGTACCAATATACCTGTGCTTGCGCAGCCTCATGTTCAGGGAAGGGTCCCTGAGCCCACATGGCTCGTGGCTTCCAGGAAGGCTGGAGATGCCACCTCTTAGTTACCATGTTTCACAGACATCAGCTGGGCCAGATTGCAGCTCACACCCCTTCTGGCATCCTAATGGGCCTGAATATCCCTATGTTATGCTATGTACAAATACACAACATTTTCAAAAGCTCTGGGCTTTATGCTGGAATTGGGGCAACATTTTTACTTAAGGTATTTGAATACCTTGTTTTGAATACAGGGTACAGATCTCCAATATCCTGACTATTTTAAAAACATCCCAAGTCCTCCTAAGCCATAGGAATGTAATTTTTGAAGCTTTTCCGGAGAAGCCTGACCCAGGGAGCACTGGTACCAAATAAATCATGTTAGTACTTGCAGCATTTTGAAGAATTCAGGTTGAGACCTGCAGTAGAGTGATGGCATTTTGAGACTTTCAGTGATAGATGACAGTGCCCACAGTCATAGCAACTTGATGCAGCATCCTACTGCTAGCACCATCTGCTACAATTTTTAAATATAGAAGGGGATTTTTCTTAGTCAGCATGTTTCTGTCAGAACGAGCTCTTCATAGGCCTAATCTGGATGCCTCCGCAGAGCTTTAAACTTCATCAGCTTTCTAATGGAATAAGCCAGTCTAATCTTTTCAAAGTGTTTGCTTTTTCTTAGCAAATGAAATCAATTTTTACTCTTCAGTGATTTCTGTGGCTGTGTCTGCACTTATGTCTAAAACATTTCCTGTCTTTGCACTATCATTTGTATTTCTATCAAGAACAATTTTAGGGTCTAAGAAGTCATCAGCTGTTGAAATATGTGGAGAGCTGCCTTTTTTGCTTGAATATTACTACCACAAAGTGAAATGTTTGAGGTTGTCATCAAACAGCTTACTTAGCTTCATCTCAGCCTCAATTTTTATTTTAATGGTTTCCTCCAAAATGTGTATGAAAGCAGTGCTAAAGGCATGGCAACTATCTGAAAAATGCCAGGTAACTTTTCTAAGGTTGTTTAAGCATCTGTCACCTAGGAATCGTGATGGTTAAAAATATTTATAAAGCATTCTGAAGGCCACAGATGAAAATAGCTTTTTGTATAATATTGCTTGTTGGTAGTTAAGACAGTGCTGTGCAGGTCCTGATCCCTCTCTGCTTGTTGTGCCAGCAAAGCTTCTTGTCATCTAAAACTGCCATTGCTCACACTGTCCCACGCTGTACTGGTCATCTGTAGGGAAAAGGGCCTGTCTCTGAGCATGAGGGTAAGCAGGCTTGGAGGAAACAGCAGTACACACTGCTGGCAAAAAATTTTTCCTGAGCTGACAGAAGGCTTAGGCCGATACAAGCCATCAAACAAGCTAGCTCAATCTACTGGCTGCATTTCCTCCTCCCTCCCTAGGAGACAAAACTGCTCTGTTCACATCTGAAACTTTTTACATGCAGGCTCCGGCAATGACCAGGGTGGAGTGACACTGCTCATTTGCCCAAGTCTGTAAGGCATAATGATCTTTGAAAGAATGCACAACTTGTCCTCCCATTTAGAGGCTTTCCCTCACCTCCTCCCACGTCCTCTGGGCCCCAAGGAAGGTGTGACACAATAGGGATGTCCCGCAGGGTTGACACCCGCACGCCACTTCTTCCTCTGATTGTTCCCCCACAGCTGTTCTGCAAACACTTCCTGCCCTTCCTGCCTCTGAGTAGCAGCTCAAGATACTAAATGTACAAGGAATTGCTCGCTGTCTAAGTGAAATATAACTTTACATATGTATGTGGTGTTTGCACATATTAGGGCTTTAGCTTGGGCAGCTTAAGAAAGGTTTTATGTTTAATCTTTGTTAGGATCTCACTAAGGAGTTGGTTATTTTGCCAAGATGAGCACCTGTTTGTCTTCTCAAAGTGTTTTAGGGCATGGTTATACTGTATTGACCTGAAATGCCTCCATAATTTGAATAGGTAAACAGATGACTTGGAGTGTGAATTTATTTATGTAGCAGTCCATAATGTTCCTTCCTGAGCCGTTAGTTCATCCTGCAAACATACACCTCATTTAGAGGTTGAACTGAGAATTTATATGTATATTAAATAAAGAGCCTTCTGAAAAATAGCTACAGTAATCATTCTTTATAGCTACATATCATGCCTGACACACAAAATGTTAGAACACAGTCACTAGCTGAAGCCTTGGACAGCAGATTAAATGTATGACTAATAAAGCCTGAAAGCCAAGATTGGTGACAGACATTATGTTCATCCTGGCCAATGCGAGTTTAAGAAGCCAAAGATTATTTTACTTGAAGAGCCTTAATGAGAAAAAGAGTGAGAACCACTTGCTGGCAGAGCAGAATGTGATAGATGCTCTTTGGTGTGGACTTGTCAGACCTGGAGGAGGCTGTTGCTTCAATGTCATTTCCTCTCTGAATTAGCACATTTGCAAAATGGAAATAACAAATCCTCTTTTTCTGTATCTTTTGTTCAGCAAATGCCTCTGCATATACTGTTTGTTGGGTTTTTTTTATCTTTGTGAGTTAGCAAACTTCAGCCTCGGCTGGCCTAAGTTAATGCTGCAGTGAGATGCAAGTAAAACACTCCAAGAGAGGTGACTGCCATGAAATATAATGGCAGCAAGTGTGAGTGTTGAAGCTGTTCTCTAAAATTTTGTTCTAATTTTGAGATTTGAATTCAGTATTAGCCTAATACAGTATGTGACTGAGAATTAGGGCTCAGTATCTGGGTTTTTTCAGAAAATCTGCAGTTAGATTTCCTATAATGGTGTTATGCACAGGACAAGTAGAGAGGGCCAGAGGGCAGAAGAAATGAATGATTATAGGATATTCATGGTAAAAGAGACCTTAGCAAGCATATGATCTTCCTTCTCTACACTTGTTTTATTTTTTTGCTTTGCTAGAAATCTTCTCTGGTTTCAGGAAGCCGGTTCAAGTTTTCTCTGCTTCCCTTTCTATTTCAACAGAGGACTAATATAAGAGTATCAAATGCATAATCTGAATGGTGGGCAACTCCATGAATCCTTGTGAGAGCCAAGATAAGCAATATTTCTTCAAATCTGCACACTGTTGTTAGTCTATATAAATCATATTTGGCACCAAACAATAAGCTGAGTGGTCGGAAACAATTTCTGTAAGCCTGCATGGCAATGACTGCAGTTCCTGGCAAAATCAGAATTCTCACTCAAGTGGTCCATCACAATTCCAATTATGATTCCAGTTCAAGAATTAGTAGTTAAGAGCTCAAGCACAATATTCATAGATACGAAGCACATTTTTCTGTCTGTGAAGAAGACTGCATGTCTGATCTAGCCTTCTTATTGACATTGTTAAATTTGGTCAGATATATTTATCTGATTTGAGAAATGTTGAACTAGCAAGGAACCCACAAGTGACCTGTGAGCAGCCGTGGGTTTCACTGACTTGTGTATCAGCTCTCTGACTTGGAGGGCGGTTATTATGTAATGAATTCTTGGGGGATCTCCATCAATCCTGGCCACCCCAGGCAGCTGCAGCACGGACAGGAGCTGCATTGCAGGAGTGAGTACTGGAGTAGACTTGATGCTGGCTGACACAGTTGATCAAATGATCAAATTGCAGGTGATATGTAGTACAAATTTTACAGCTCTGCCTGCTGTGAAATGTTTGGGGGAAGCTGAAATCCTCTAGATGGTCTCAGGAAGGAAATATTTTTAAAGCTGCACCACTGATAGAGACATGATAATATATTGCTTCCATGTAGCTCCTATCAGTAAATTATAGCTGTAAGAAAGTTGCTAGGGAGATAATACTGGACGCTGAAGGATTCATATTTTTGAAGCAATTGTCACAAAACTGACAGTTGATTCACCATCTATCTTGGTATATTCGCTTTTGCTTGGTGATATGAAGATAAATACACAAAAGGGAAAAAATACTTCTGCTTGTGTATTATTAGGTATCAGCAAATGGGCTTTGAATAGCATGCGACCTTAATTTCTGGAGCACAACATTCTCTAATGCATAGCTCATTATTTCAGTTCCTTCTGCATTTAATTTTTATTAGTTTTCTATTGGTGTGTTTTATTTCCCGCCTGCTGCCCATCGTACACTCGTAAATTACGTCAATATCTTAATTTCAGTCTCTGATGAAAACATATCATATTCCTATGCAGTTTTTTTTAAGATTCAAATCAAAGCTACTAGAATTGTTACATATCACTTTTGAGGCAAAACGAGAAAGTCAATCCCTAAAAACTGTTATCTCCTTAGAACATTTTAAACTCTGAAATACCCTTGATTTATATCTTTTTACTAAAAATGCAAGTAATGATGAAAATTTTCAGGTGTTGAAGTTTGTTAGTAAGTATGCACATTTATTTGGGGTTCCAAAATGCAGGTACTTTCCTAAGCCTTACACAGAGCTTTCGCCTGCATTCTTGACTAGAAGCCTCTCCATGTTCCTGCCTTGAGTAGAGAACTTTTGCTATTCAAGAGCAGACCAAAATCATTCATTTCCTTCCCCAAGTTTGGCTTGTGCTCTGGTGTGGAAATTTGAATTGGTTCACAGGAGGACATTTGCTCTTAGCTGAGGTACCAGTTTGTCTGGGTAATGACTATAAGTGGGAGAAGTAAATTTTATTCTGTAGATCTCTATTTTTTTTTCCTTTATAGAAACTCACGGGGCATTAAAATTATCTTGGTTTTACCTTATGAACTCCAATAGAGTCAGATTAAGAGCACTTTATTTTTAAAATCAGTTATTTGGAAGATAACGTGCCCATTCAGCAGACTTGTCTCCCAGAGCCACCAGGGTGATTGACAGGTCACACTCCTTGGAACTCATCTGCACTTTACAAATCTGTTCATGAATTCTTATCTGTCCCCAACAGATGTAATGAATCTTTCCCTTGCTATTTAGGATCCTATTATTTGTGCCCACTTTCTATGACTAGTAATACTAAAAGCAACATTTTCAGTGTAAATTTTCTGTACACAGATAATCGCAAAATAATGAGGAAGAATCAAGCCTATAAAAAACGGACAATGGAAAATTTGTATTTTTTCATCTTAATTTGCTGTTGAAAATAGACATGGAATGGAATAATAATTGGATTCATGATAATTTCCTTAATGCAATTCTACTTATGATGACATCAAAAACTCAAAAATTGGCAAGGAGAGTTTTTAAAATTGGTTCTGTGTGTACTTACTGACGGACAATTTCTCAGGTTGTGATGATTATGGATATATTTGTACATTGTTTTGTTTTAATTTCACCTATTTCTGATAATAAATCTGGTAGCAGAAATACAGGATTTTTCTTGTGATAATACATTCAAGTGGCTGTTTCCTAGAGTGGTGTCAGTGTATTTTGCAGCAGGCCTCTATAATGCAGTTAGAAGAGGGTTGACATTCGATTTCTGGCGGATTTTCCAGGTGGCAGTACATGTGCCTGGGCTTCACACCCCGTGCTCGGTGAGCTGGCTAAGACCAGGAAGCACTGAGGCTCTGGAATGGGGAAAATAAACGTGTGCTGGGCTTGTGCTAAACCAAATGAGCCTTGCACTATCCCAACCTCTTCGGGGCCATCTATGAGTCCAGCTAAGTGATGTTTTTATCCCCTATAAAGAATGACAGCAGCTGCTTTTGTCAGAAAAAATGCTCTGTTCTTCATCAAAATCAAAAAGGTTTATCACAGTTGGGTGTTTGCTTTGCTTTCTTTGATATAAACTGCAGTCTAAAAAATGAACTTTGGAGAAAGAAACTTCATCATACTGAAATGACTACTGTGGATTTTCTTTTTTTATTTTGCATTGAATGAGAGATTGTTGAAATTGATTTGTTTCTATGGAGTTTTACAATGTGAGTAAGTTATCCAAATTTTTAACAAACTAGTTCACTGTTGCTGACACTGATTTCACTGTAGTGTAACATGTTAAAATTTCTGGTTTTTTTTCTATTTGTTCCATGTGTGAAAGCTGTATTATACATATTATTACATTTGCAGTGTCAAGTGTTGATAGATTGATAACATTCCATTTTAATGTTACTTTTATAGCTTAATAGCTTTTACAACTTCTGCTTCTTTTACGTGTATGTTATTAATACTTTTTAGTTACTGTAGCACTTTCCTCTGGGTTCTTTGATTCATTTAAGTGTAGGATAGCTCTCCTTTGAGAGCATGACTATTTTGTGAAATTTTGGATTGCTACCTTTTTGGGGAAAGAAATTCGTGAAGAAATGCAGCATCTTGAGCTGTTGAGTGCTCTCTTGGCAAAATGGGTTTCCTCAGTGTTTATCCCACGCAGATACTATAATGATATACGTGTATTAAAAAGTAGATGGAACGGCTGTAGGGTTTTGTTTTGTATGATGTTCCATCTTCCTACTGTTTGACTTGGCAACTTTAGCAAAGTTTTCCTAACATACTTTTTCCTGTTGTTGCCTATAATGTATGACTGAATGACTGCACTTATAAAAAATTGTATTTCCTTCTTTTTTTTTTTTTTGCTGCTTAAATCTCACTTACTGTTTGTCTCAGTTACGTGGAGGAAATTATTTCCATTTTGCAATAAATTCGGAGAATGAGAGTGTTTGCTCTGACATTATTTTTTTGTTAACCTGACTAGCTTACATAATACTGTATGGTTTATTTTTTGTGCTGCTTATTGCTTGCAAAAGCTTCAGGAATGTTGATTTCCTCTATGTGCTTTGTTCAAACAACTATGCAAATAATTCCCCTGCCTAAAAGTAAATGAAAAGTTTTTTGTTTTGTTTTTAAACATGTCTCCAATGGCTTGATAAAAATTCTGCTGGAGCCCGTGTCGAATGGAAATAAATTCCTGCAGCTCAGTCAGGTCTCTGGGAGGGTGGTGATCTATGACAAACATGGTCGAGTTCTTCCTCCTAAAAGTGTTCCAAAACCATCAATTGATTTTAGAAAAGTGAAGGATTTTTAGTCTGTTTAAGGTCTTAGAGCTTAGGGGAGTTTACTTCAGTGATGCTGAGATACATGTGGATTCTTTCAGTAACAGAATTCAAATTAGAATTAATAACTAGAAATATATAGGTATGGTTTAAGATTCAAAACCTCAAATAGCAATAATGTTTCAAATATATGTCAGTAAATAACTTCCCATCTCTCTTTGCTGTGGTGTTTCCTAGCAACTGCTGTGTTTCTCTGAACCTGTGTTGCCTTGACAATACTTGTGGCATATTGTACATCTATACAGGGCATTTCGTTCCAAGGGCTTTACAGGCCAAGAATGTATATTTGAAGCATCCTTGAAATGCAGCTGTTGTTTAGTAAAAATGAAAAGTGAGTAGACAAAACACTATTGCACGATTTGGTAAGAGGAATGGGAGAACGTGAAAGAGGAGTTTGGGCTAATCCTGACAGGGATGCCTTTATACGTAACAGAGAGAGAGTCTGGCTAAAACTCACCCTTTCTATGTTCAAGGTAGCAAGGTGCCTTTTAGGTGGTGATGGAAAGCAGATGAATAGACACTGTTGTTAGGACATCATTTGAGCAGACCAGCGAAGTTCAGCTAAGTTATTTTATTAGTGCTGTGTCCTTGGGCAATATGACAAGCCTCTGGTCCTTCTGCAGTCTAAGCCCCTTCACAGGCTGTGTTGCAGTTCTGAATGCCCCTCTGTCCAGCCCATGTTCACCCCGTGTGTCCGGGGTTCCAGCTTTCTGCACCCTGAGGAGCTGCCCTCTCTCTGTTGGTCTCTGACTGCCTCTCTCACTGGCCTTGGCGGCTCCCACATCATGAATGAGCAGCTCCTCCATCCCATCTGCCTGTGATTTGGGTTTAAAACACAGACAAGATGGTGCCTTTCTTGACATCTGAATAATATCATCCAATATCTGGTATTTAGGGCATCTCACCAGGCAAGTTGTTTTAAGTTTGTGTTTCTGTATTCTANTGTTTAGTAAAAATGAAAAGTGAGTAGACAAAACACTATTGCACGATTTGGTAAGAGGAATGGGAGAACGTGAAAGAGGAGTTTGGGCTAATCCTGACAGGGATGCCTTTATACGTAACAGAGAGAGAGTCTGGCTAAAACTCACCCTTTCTATGTTCAAGGTAGCAAGGTGCCTTTTAGGTGGTGATGGAAAGCAGATGAATAGACACTGTTGTTAGGACATCATTTGAGCAGACCAGCGAAGTTCAGCTAAGTTATTTTATTAGTGCTGTGTCCTTGGGCAATATGACAAGCCTCTGGTCCTTCTGCAGTCTAAGCCCCTTCACAGGCTGTGTTGCAGTTCTGAATGCCCCTCTGTCCAGCCCATGTTCACCCCGTGTGTCCGGGGTTCCAGCTTTCTGCACCCTGAGGAGCTGCCCTCTCTCTGTTGGTCTCTGACTGCCTCTCTCACTGGCCTTGGCGGCTCCCACATCATGAATGAGCAGCTCCTCCATCCCATCTGCCTGTGATTTGGGTTTAAAACACAGACAAGATGGTGCCTTTCTTGACATCTGAATAATATCATCCAATATCTGGTATTTAGGGCATCTCACCAGGCAAGTTGTTTTAAGTTTGTGTTTCTGTATTTTAATATTAAGAAATTAATACTTTTGCTCTTACCTGTGGATCTGGCCAAAAATTTTCAAACATTTCCCAATTCAGAGAAGGCAGAATTTTTATTTAGGGTAACTATTAGGTCCAGACAGAGAAATTCTATTGCTTTTCAGCTCCTCTGTCATGATTCTTCATTAATATTATCCGTCTAGTTTTCTAGACATTCTGTTCTTAGGAGGCATTAAAAGTCATGAACACTCAGAAGCTTTTAATTGTGTTTCTTTCCATTTTTGCAGCTTTTGTTTCTTTCCATTTTTGTTTGTCTCTTTTCATTTTTTTACGAGCAGAAAGAATTTTGAAGCCTAAGGCTATTGGTCTGGAACTGCTCATCATTTAGACAAATTTGCTAGGGATTGTGATTTAACATTTTGCTTCATATATTATCTTCAGAGGAATTAATGTTGTTTTGCATACAGTTGTAGATTTCCCGTCTGTTATCAGATCATAAGACTTCTTCCTGAGCTCTGAGTCCTTCAGTAGCTCTCCAAACTTCTGTCATTTGGGATGCTAAAAAGTAGGTTGAAATTTCAATGCTAATTTGCTACAGAGAAATCCATGAAAGGTGAATAAATCAGCAAAATCCTCTTTTCATCACAAACCCATTTTAATAACATGAGCATTGTTAAAGTTTAGTTTATGAATCTATTATTTATTGCAAGTTGGTTTGGCACACTGCCCTAGAAATGCTGCCTTGAAATCAGTTCACGAGCTGAAAATAGGTGTGCAATAAGGATTTTAATGCAAAATCAAGCAAATATTATGGGTTGTTATCTAATGAAGCTACATGAAATGGCTTATCATTTTGAGACTACGTATACCATACATTTGCATTAGTGAAATGTCTTTCCGCCTTTGGGAAACAAAGCAAAACAACTAAAACCAAACCCAACCATAGTTTGCATACATTGGAATATCAGCTGAGAAGACAAAGCAAGGAAGGCAATTGCTTGGGGAATTACTGCTGGCTCGGATGCAGTGCTGAACAGTAAGAAATGAACTACCACAGCTGCTTCTGTAGCCTGCTCTGCTGACTTTTGTGCTGAACTGTTTCCACCCTGTGATTAATGGTGAAGTTTATCTTATGGAGCCGTCATTTTGACATCTTTCACTTGTACAGCAATCACTTTAAAGGAGGAAAAAAAGGGACTTAAATTGGCCCTTTTATTTTTGTAATCAGGAACAGGATGCCCCAGCTTTTAGCTCAAACTGACCCATTATGTACATTTGAGAAATGAGTCACGGTCAGAACCTCTCCGAATAGGTTCTCATTGGTGGGAAGACAGACAAACTCAAATTCCCAGATATAAACATGCTTCGATGTTTTTGTATGATAGTGAGATCCAAAGCAGCACGGGAAGTACTTTGAAGTTCTTGATTTAGAGTTCTTAGATCTGCTAAAGCGATGATAACTTTGGGATGTGTTTGTGGTGACACGGTGACACCATTAGATGTGTCAGTTAATGCAGCATGTTAGGTGCTTTAGGTTGCTGCTGAGGAAAAGCAAGGGAGTTCATTTTCAAGTCTAGTGCACTCCATCTCCATTTTCAGTCCATTCTTTTCAGAGCTTGATATTGTTACTCAATTCTCGTCCTCAGAATCTGTTATCTTTGTTTCATAAATATATTAGTGAAAAAAACCATTATTTTGTAGCATGCTGACTTTTACCAAATTATGCTATCTTTCCTTTAATGTGTGCTTACTTTTAAGGTATAGACCAAGGCTCATGCTAGGGCTTCTGACTCGTTCCGTCTTCTGGTGTGTCTCTTATTCTGTATACATGCTGTGTTTGCAATGTGCCACCCTGCAGTGTGAGAAGCTAATGATGGAAAGCCCCAGGCTGGATAGTGCAGATCTCCCTGCTCCTACTCACGACTGATTCTACTGTTTTGTTTTGCGTTCTTCTCTGCCACTCAAAATGCCATTTCCACGGCTGCATCTCTGACTTTCTATCTAGAGCATTCACTTCTACATAGAGATTACACCCACTGAACAAAAACTGAACCTTTACATCGGTCAAAAGACTGTCAGTGGTGAGGTATAGGCCTTATTTGTCCACGTGAATGATTATGATTCTGTAAAATTGAAGAGCTGTAGATTGAGTTTCCTTATTAGAATTTGCCTTCTGCATTTGCCCAGAATCAATTTTGATTCCATTACTAAGTTCCAGAAGTATCTACCAGAAGAAGCTACTTACAGGAGCAAATATTCTATCACAGTTATGCTTCTGCGTTCATTGCTTTTGGTTTTCCACAAGGAAAATGCTTCTTGGCTACAAATTTAACAGATGAATTGCAGAGAACTCATTTCTGATTTAGAGCAATCTGTTCCATGAGATATGCAGAACGCAGGGGTTTCTGCCTCCTTCTGTTCTACCCCACGGTGACACCATCCTTTGCCACTCACAGCAATGATCTACAGCCTGGCTGGGCAAAGAAATTCATTCTGGTGCCTTCCACCTTACTGCATTTTAGTCAACTCACTCGGTGGGGTGATACAGATTGTCTTGCTTGTAGCATGTATTTTGAACACAACAAGTGTATTCCAATTAGTTTCTAGCTAAATGCTTACCCAAAACTATAGCTTTTTGGAAAGGGTGGTCTCTTGGACAAAGTATTTGCTAGAAGCTTCTTATAATTCCACTTCTTATCATTAATGATACCTGTCAAATTGGTGTTTATAGCAGTGACCGGATTCTCAAGGAATATCTTCTGTGTTTGTATCTTGCTCTCCATCCTCAATACCTTCATAACTTTTAGAATGAATAAGAAGAAGGAATCATAAAGCAAAACATGAGCACAGCAAAAAAGTGCACAAACTCTCTCACAACGCTCTCTTTAATGAACCGAAAGTAGAACCTCACTGATCTAGTAAGAAGCACAGTCAGAATAAAATAATCTGGATAAACTGCAACACTTCAGTAGGATTTATGAAAAAGCTGATGCTCAAACCCTAATTCTGATTCCAGCATTTCAAATAGCTAAATGTTAGAGTTACTGTTCTATGTGTTTTAACATTTTCCTATTCATTAATTATTGTTTGGGGAAGGCTTAGAACACCAGAAAGATAGCAGTTAAATAACTTATTGCCACGTTGGTAAGGTTCCTCTTCCCCTCCCATTATCATGTAACCAGATCTTCAGTGTGAATGAAGGGCAGCAGGGAAATATGTCTGCATTTGCTGGATTGTTTGCAGTAAATAACTCAATCACGACACAACTCTGCCCAAATTGTTCAATATTGTACTCCTATGTTACCTTAGATTAAAAATCATGCATAATACTGTGTGTAGCTTCCTTGGGGTCTCTCTCTGAAGAAATGAACTTTTTAATCAATTTTAAATACAAATATGTCATTCTATAGCAGGAAACTTTCAAAGTCTCAGCTTGAGGTTGGCTTGTGAAATTATATTATTGTCTATAAAACTGAACATTTTGGGGAAAATATAGACTACTATAATAATGGATGTTTGAGATGGTATGTCTTAAGGACAAAAACCAGATTAAAATAATACGATAAAACTTGCTTTTAATTTTATTTACAGATTTCAGACTTGGTCTAGAGGGTTAAAGGCTAATATGTACAAGTGATCTAAGTCTGAAGAGTTAAAAGTCTCACAAACCCTTGGTTCAAGTCTGTCTTTGTGAAAGCTCAGCTCACTCTCATCGTGGTTTTTGAGGCTGAAGCATCTAATGGCTTCTTCTTTCTGCTAAGAGAATGATCAGGTACTGCATGTAATCACTGGGGATAGTGGGGAATACAGCACATTGCAAATAGCCCATTAAAAATAGCAATAAATAAAATAATCACTAGTGTTTTGCAATGAAAGCATTCTGAGTTAGTTAATTCCAGATTATATAAAGAACTGTGACTGTATTGCTGAATGTTGGTGACCATTTAGGTTTCAGATGGGAGATGGCACCCCAACCAACCAGAGTGCAACTGCAGCACCTGGACACACGAACAGGAAGAAAAAGTAAACCAGAGCTCTCCTGGTCTGTTGTCTAACTGTGATGCATCATGACCTTTGTCTCATATGCTTTAAATAGATACACATAATTACTTGTGGCTGGGCAGAAGGTGGTTTATTCCCTTATTCGGGATTAGTGGTCTGCAGTTTGAAGAGCAATAGGATCAGCAAACTTGCCATGAAGGGAGGTAACAAATGGCTGTGAAGTACTTCAAAGTAGTTATCAATAAAGCTCATCAAAATGGAGATCATTTTGTCTGTTTTCCCAGAAGGGATTGATAGGTTTCCAGGTCTATTTGTACTCCCCATAGATTTCAGGCATTGTAACAGGGATTAGAAAAGACCTGCAGGTGATCCCAAACTGAGGGAGGGGAACTGGCATGGTGAAAACTCGGGTTTGGGGACTCGTGTGGTGGCCTCGGGCCAAGATGACACTGAGGAGGACAACAGCAAAGTCTGGCTAGGCAGCAATGCAGAAGAAAAGAGTATGGAATTTTATGATGGACGACAAAGTAAACGTGAGCCGATGGTGTGCTAGCACGGCAGAGCCAGGTGAGGGTGGAATTAGCAGGGCCAGCCTGTGTAAATCACGGGCAGCAATCACCTCCTCTGCTCCTGCCAGGGTGTGCAGGTGGCGAGGCTGGCCTGACCGTGGGCACTGCCTGCCAGGGGATGCAGAGCGGGAGGAAAGAGTCCCAGGAACTGCGAGAGAATGACGGAAACGTTTAGAAAATGTGATTTGTGAGGGTTTGAGAAGAGCAGAGTTTTAAAAATCTGAAAAATATTGTCGTAAGGAGAGAAGTATTCTCACCAAGGGCAGGACAAAGGCTAAGTTGCTTAATTGTAGCAAGGGAGATTTAAGTAACAAATTAAGAATGCAAGTTTTGTAGATCAAGAAGTAAACTGTATTCCTGTCTCCTTAGGAGACTGCAAAATAGCTTTCCTTGGAAGTGTTTAAAAATGGATTAGATGGATATCTGCAAGGAGACTAATTCAAAGCAGCAGTTAGCTTAGATCCTCTCTTCACCTTTCCCTTGCAGCTGTGCCTCGCTACATTTCTGTGATCTTTAGAAGAAATTCACTGCATTATTTATTCTGATAGGAATGGCTCTCTCCATGTGTCCAAAAGAAGGCACCTGAAATTGCAGTTTGGATTGCTGTTTTACTTGACACGCAGCATTCCATTTTATGTTTTGGCAACTAAAGTATAGCAAAAAATCTTTGGGAAGTCAGTCTTGTGAAGGACCAAGTTACTTGCTAAGGTCTTGTTAATACTGGAGAAACTCTTAGTCAAGATTAATTACTCTTTATTAGTATTAGTCAGGATTAATCACTCCTCTACTGAAAAAGTATTTACATCAGAAAAATCCGCTGTAAGAGCATGCAATACTCAATTACAGAAAATAAAGGAAGAATAATTTCTTGGCTTTGGGAATGGATTGAATTTGTCATAAAATTTATATATATATGTGTGTATATGTCTATTTTCTTTTTTTGAGTCTTTATTGGATGTCAGTTCTTGAATTTGAGCCAGAACAGAGAAGGGAATTGTACAAATACATTACTTTGCCATTTTCCGAATAAAGTAGTGGAAGTTTGTGGCATGCATAAATAAAACTTGTAGACAACAGTGATTTTTGATCATTTACAGTAACAATTCAGCAAAAAAGTTATTCATTTCAGTAAACTTTTAATGATGTTGCCCTCTTGATAGCAACTCTAGTTTTCTGTCCTGTCATTACTACATATTCTTGCAGGTGGACCTTACTGCAATTGTTAACTAAATAAACCTGCAACTTGTTTTATATTTTCTATTCAATTTAGAGTGTGGTACACAGGATTGTGTCTCCTTGAGATTTAAACCTTTGCAGCACAGACATATTGCAGCACAAACGTATGATCTTTTACTTAACTAGAAAACTGATGCATATTTATGAAGGAAAATGGAAAAAAAAGGTCATAACACTCATTATGGGAGAGGATGCATCAGGACCCCTTTCTTTTATCTATTGTGTCCAATGTCAGCAAAAGTCTTAGTTATTAGCAGAAAAATTCTGTCAATACCTGTTAATTTGGAATCTAATAGGCATGTCGCTGCTGGTTAGCTTGTGTTGATGGCTGAAGGCAATACAGGAAAATAGTTTAGATGTGTGTGGTTCACAGGTGGTTGTAAAGGGTTATTTTGAGACCTGAAAGTAAGGCAATATTTTCTACAATGGTAATGCAAATTATTGCCCATGCATATTTTCTTTTAAATTTATTAATGATACATAAACTAAACTAGAAGCTTTGTCTTTATAAGGTTTTGCCATTTTGCTGTGCTTGAGAAAGCTTTGTCTGCCCTGCTGTACAATGATTCAAGAAAGCATCAAATGTAATAGGTTGCAAATAGATTTGCTGTTATATCCTTGTGCTACTCCCTATTCTCTATCAAATCAATGGTTTAGCAAAATCAAGTAAAATTAAAAGTCTAATTAAATGCAGCTGGTACTTAAAGTTACTGCTTCACAAAACTTGTCTGTTTTTCCAAGCAATATCAAATGGTCTAATTTAAAATAAATTAATCATTTTTTTGCACAAAAATATATGGTGGAGGGAAAAAAATTAAATGAGACAACCATCTGTCAATAGGGATTTTTCTTTATTGCACCTACTTGAATTCTTTCAGTTGTAAACACACTAATGACTTCCAGTACAGTAGCAGACTGTTTACTTTACTCTAATCTCACTGAGATGAAGGAAACTCCCTTTACAGTCAGGTTTTCCAAATGCATTATCATTTCCTTTTGTGGATAACCACACTAAAATCCCTAATTCTCAGGGGTTAGAGGACTTGGCACATTCTCACAGGGAGGTGCCTCTCTCTGAGCCAACATCTCAGCCTTGGTTTAGGAAAAGAAGACTCTGCATCTGCTACACTCTTTTTTTCCATGCTCTGTGCTTCCATAACTATATGTATCAGTTTTTTCAGTAAATAATATTCATATTGGCCTATGGAGAGTGCAAGAATCACCCAGTTTGCAACACAGTAAGGGTTCTGGAAGTGTCTTAGAGCTCCCCAGTTTTAGATCATTCAGTGAAGATGAAGCTTTTCTCACAAAGGGCTGATGAGGCTTTCTTGCTGAAAACAAACGTGCCATCAGAAATGTGTAGGAGTTAGTCAAGTATTAGTTTTGTCACTTTCCCCCACAGATTTAATGACATAATTGTGAGACTGCAGTTGTCCTGACTGGGTTTGATAATCATGAATCTTGCTGTTATCTTTGATCTTTCATCTGAACTGTGAGGTGTTACACTGCTCAGATAACACTTGACTTGCAATAAAGGAGAAGGTAATCTTGTATAAATGCAAAAGCAACCCTGCAGAAGGAGTTTAATGATACTGGTAAAATTAGAAATATGTTCTTCCCTCACGGTGTTATAGTAACGTGAGTGAAAAAACAGCTTGTTCTACCAATTGGGGTGTGATGGTATAATACCATTTTGTTAAGCAAAACAGGGTTTGTGTCAGGCTGTTGATGAATTTTGGAGGCAGGAAAAATTACAAAAATTGTTGAACTTTTACATGACAGTTGGCCAAAGTATTTTGATTCTTGTGTGAGATGAGAATAGCAGCCTGCAGAACCTGGTATTAAGTAAGACACCTTGAGCATGCCTGGCAGGAGCTCTGATGGTTCCATCCTCACCTACTTCAGCTCTGAGGGCACTGGGCTGCAGTGGCACTTTCACCCCTGTTTCTTTGCTGGGTGGAAGGTAGAGTTGAAAACGCTTTTTTTTTTTCTAAATCGCAAGAAGTAATCAAGATCTGTGCGCAGAGAAAACATTTGGTTCTCTGCACCTGTAGAATGCCTAGAAACTGCATTTCTACAACTGTTATTAATGTTCTTTATTTGTGCACACTGGTCATTTGAAGTGCTTATCTAAATTTTTTCTTAATTTGTAATTTGGTAGTAATTATTTGACTAATTTCTTCTTTTTTTCATGTCTTCAAACTATCACTGATGGATGAAATTTTTCCCAAATGTATTTCACAGAGAATTTATCAAATAATTTCATCATATCATTAACAAGTAATTGTGAATATTTGGTGCAGGAAAACTGGCTGAATGTTCTGTCCTAGATGCATGGTCCTTGATCCTGTTTTGACATAGGAGGTGTTTCACTAACTTCCAGTAAGGTTTATTCCTTTGCGTTTATTATTTTTGTTACTTCACTGGAAGAGCTCCTTGCTCAATCTGGTGTGAATACTCGTAAGAAGTGAATTCTGTTTATGTGAATTGTGCTGCCAGTAAATTTATTCATTTAGAAATGCTGCCAGTAAATAGACTATTCAGAGAACATAAACACAGATGCTCATACATACAATGGAGATTAATTTAAAATTTCTACTAGTATTCATATGAAATTGTTTTCAGTATTTTTGCAGACCTATTTGCAGTAGTAAAATAAGAATTATTTTCCTTGATGGTGATATTATGAGTGGGGTCAATGGATGTTGTGCGTATGTTCTTGGTCGCTGTCAGAGAGCACCTAGCAAATGTCAGGGATTTATTTTCAGTACTGCTTGCTAGTTTTTAGGGAAAAAGTTGTAATACTAACTATTTTAGAAGATAGTTTTCAAGTGGTACAAAGAGCTCCAAACAGCTTGAGGCCCAAAAGGCATCAAAAAGGGCACTTTTTTGTTTTCATTTAAAATTTGTCTATGACTGGGAATTTATCAGATCTTTCCTTTTAACTTTGATTAAATAGTAATCTCGTGGGCATTTGCTTTTGGTAAAGTGACAATTTGGTGAAATGGCTGCCATTATCTGATAGCTCTGTGCTCCAGAAAAGCACAGGAAACATGGTAGAAATTAGGTGAAAATCATTCCAACATTGCTCTTTTTCTTTTGTACCATGCTACATAAATCTTTTCCACGTATAAAGTAACCTTAGTCATCCAAATTTAAGACAAAGGAATTGTGACTAAAACTGCAGATCACTTGAGGCTTCTTTGGTGCTAATTAACTTAGCTCAGTTGGTTGGCAGATTTTAATCACTATAAAAGCTCCTGTGGATATTTTAATTTGTTTTCATTTTAAAAGCAGAAGCATACGGTTCTTTAAAAGATGTGTGGCTTTTTCTGTGTTCATTTGAGAAATCATAATTAATGTTTTCACGTGCAAGACATACATTTAGTTTCATAATCATTCATTTTCAAACTTAACCCCTTGGAAACACTGACAGAGTTATGGTGCCAAGAACAGTCAGCATATAACTTCATTTCCTGAAAAACTTGCCTTTTTAACCTTAATCGGGGAAAAAAAAAATGTTTGCAAGTATTTGTAACAAAATGACCCAGATAATAGAACAGTCTCTTAAGCTTTCAATATATATGGATAAATTGTTGAAAGTATAGGGTTTCTCTTATTTAGAATTTCGAAGTTTGTCCTTTAGTAACAAAATAATTAGAATAACAAAAATTAGAAGAATAAAATCCGTGGGGTGTTTGGAGTGCCTTCAGACATTCTCCTTCAGATCCTGGCCTCTCTATGCTATTCTTCAGATTTTACCCCATCATCTATATTGGAAATTGCTACCCAGTCCAACACTAAACAACTCCCAATGTTCTCTAAAATGTTTTTTTAGTTGAGATAGTTGTAGACCAACTCCAGTCCTTTGAGATTGCAAGCCCAGGTATTATGTACCCTTCTGTGAGTAGCTGAAAAAAGGCCATGATCAGGCAAGTAAATGAAATCCTCCTGGGCATTATTTAGCTGTCCACTAGTCAAGCTATCAATGATCCGTTAATGAAACTTTAGAAAGACATCTTGATATCCATGCTTTCATGAAACAGACAGATGTAGAAGTATTTCTATTGCACATTCTGCATGTGTATCAAAGACCTGACAGATAGGTTTGCTTATTTGCCTGTATATCCCATTCTTTCTCTGATTTCATTTCTAGCTTTTTCCTACAAGGCAAGAGTGGGAGTCTCAAAGTTATGGATATTTCTCCCTATGAATTCTCTGCAATCAGGTTAAGGAAAGATGTTCAATCATCACTGATGATTCCAGGCTCACATCTTAGAGTTTACAAGTGCTGACTGAGGAATAAGATTCAAAATACGGTGTCTATGTCTCATTTACCAGGTGTTATCACTAAGCCATATTTTCAAGTGCAAAAGATGGATTTAACAATGTTTTAATATTCTTGGACTATGTTTTGAAACTTCTTAACAGCATGTAAGGTGCAGTTTTAGACTGTTGACTGTGTTGTTTTCATTCGCTTTAGTCTCACTATTATTGTTTAGTATCACTTTTACCATTCAAAGTAGTTTTAATTGGTGTAAATTGTTGAAGAAAAAGTCAAAAAAAGATTGGAGAAAATTTCTGTGTAGAGTACACTTAATCTCATTTCACGTGTTGCTTGTAATTGGAGTATTTGGTGAGATAGTTAATGTTAATCAAAGGATATTCCTCCCTCATTCCAAGCCCCAAAACACTGCAGTAAGATAACCTGCAACATTCTGCACCAAAACAATTCCTTTGCATGATGGAAACAGCAGGAGGGAACCCAGAAAAGGCCACATCCTTACTGGCTTTCTCTCAAATCAATGTTTGCTGTAAAGTATGTGAAGAGACCTCCACGTAGCTGTTTCTCCCCGAGCCCCTGTGACTGTGCTGGCGCACTCCCAGGCGAGCTCTCTGGAAGCTTGGCTGCAGCTGGGCTCAGGCTCTTTACTGCAGCAGCACTGCAGTCCTGGATTGGGATGTTCTTCCCATCTCTGCTAGAGGGAATGGCTTTTCTGCGTGCTCTGCCAGTGTGACCTGGCTTGCTGCTAAGCCTGTCATTGTCCTTTGGAGGAAGCAACATGTGGAGAGGAAACGGGGCCTTGGTTGTGCTCGCTCTCCTGGGCAACCACATCTGTGCTCAGATACTGGGGAGCAAGGGAAGCAAGGATTTCCACCCATTGTATTTAGGGAATGTCTTCGCTGATTGCTAAGGCTCTTAAGTAGAAGTCCTTTCCTGCATTTTCAGTTAAAATCTAGTTTTATTGCGTTTCCTTTGGGGACCACCTTAGTTAAGTCAGTATCAGCCCCATATAAATTTCTGTAATGCTGAAAAGAGCAGAACTCTGCTCTACACAAGCATGGCATCAGAAAATACAGCTATAGCTATGACTAAATGAGAAGGATGTGCCACTTGCTGTGACAAAATGAGTTTCAATGTGACTGAGGAGGATGAATATATGTGGCTGTACTGTTCATTTGGCTGCATTTTACAAAATTGTCTCTTTTTTTTCTATTAGTGATGTGCATATGACTGTGAACATATTAGCTGCCTTTGTACTGGATTTACTTTTTGCAGCAGTCATCAGAAATATTTCTGAATGTTCACATTTAGTCATGATTATACACATGGGAATGACTATTAATATAGTAGGATTTAAAATTACCTTTCTGGATGATGATTAATGTATAAGAGCTTTGCACATCAGTAAAAATCCATATTGCCTGGAAAGTTAAGGAGCAAATATAGCTAAAAGAAAAAAACAGGGTAAATGTAGCACACAGGTTATATTTGTGCAATATTGCCATATGTAGATGGCAGAGGACAGTGCAAGGTTGTCATGCAGGGAATAGCTGCATTGAGGCAGTCCTCTGCAGAGATTAATAAACCTTGAATTTCCCCTCGGAGTCCCTGAGTAGTGGGGCATGGTTGCTTCAGAAAACGCAGGTGGCACAGCTCCCTGTGATGAGTACCATGCAGACATCCCCAGTTTTGCCTGTCCATCTCCGATTTTCCGGGCTGTACCACAGGCTGCAGCGGCCTCTGTTGGAAAATCGCCATCTCCTGTGACTGCCTCGAGTCAGAGCTGTCCAAATCCTCGCAGCACCTCCCCACTGTGTCACCATCCCCTCTTCCTGGGGTTGGCAAGGGGAGATTGTCCTTGTTCGTCAAGCTCTTCCAGGACAGAGCAATTCCCCTGGCTGGCTGGGGGCTTTCACTTCATCACGGATTAACTATGCAGCATTTCTTCAGGAGTAAGGAAGCCTTTCCTTGTTTTTCATGCTGCAGTAATGCTGACAACAGTAATGCCATGCAGAAACCCCAAGTATTAAAGGCAGTGCATTTTTGCTTTTCGGATGTAAATTGATCCTCTCTGCAGAGATGTTTCAAATGTATGGCACAGCTGGGGAAGCTCAGTATTCAGCACGATCTCTCTGAAGCGATAAAAGTAGGGGCAGATTCTGGACTTGGTTCAGGTTGGGATATCTCAGCTTGCCCTGCTTTTTGTGACATCCAAGTGATGTAATTGATATGGCAGCGATAATATACAGAATGAGTGCTCTATTAATAACTTCCCTCTAACAGCCACTTAACCCAGAACCTTGGCTTGGCACTGCAGCCTCCACTGATAGTGCACTCAGCGAGGGTACTGACAGCGTGTCTTGGAAGCTAATGAGATGCCTGGGAACAAACGTTTGGCAAGATTGGCAACTTTTAGAGGTTTATTTCAGGTACAGTTGGTCCTGGTGTACGAGGCTTGAAAAATATTTACCCTGTGTATTCTTGTTCTTTTTCACCTTTTCAGTTCTGTGACTGAAGTGATTTCCCTACCAAATTTGCAAAGGTGTTACTTGCCCCTTATTCTTTATCTCCTGTAATAAATCTCCTCAGTTGTAACACTAGTAGAAATCCAGTTAATTGTATATGCCTATATTCATTCTATCTATTATCTAGCTATCTATCACACATTTATATTACATAAGTTTATATTATATCTGGAAAAAAATGGATATTATCCTCTGTAATTTCCACTTTGTGATCTATAATTTCCTTTATTTCTCTGTATTAAACAGCAATGTGTATGTTAGCAATGCTACAGATGCAGTCTCTACGCAGGTGTTCTAAAAAGTAGTAATATGGGTAGGAAAATGTAAAAAAGCCACCACAATCAATGTTTTTTACCAATCTCAAAATAAAATGACGGCAAGATTACATTTTTGTCCTTTGGGAATTTTAGTATTTTACATCTTGTTAGAATAAAGTCTTAGTTACTTATTTTCCTTAACGTGTTAGTCAAGCTTTAATTATGCTTGGACACAAGCTTTCCTGAACTTACTCGATGGAAGGATGAGAGAAGAATACATGAGGCATATCTTTTTAAGTACATGGGTTGCCTTTGGTGCAAGAAAATGTTAATAGAAGCTTTCCTCGATGCAGCGGTTCAAAACTGAAGAGTGAAATGCAGATCTTCATCTGAAGTTTGTAGTGCCTCACTTGAAACAGTGCAGGCAGCTGACAGTCAGGCTCTGACACCTCTGATGCTGCAAATACTCTGTGTCTACACTGCTTTAAAATCAGTGTGACTTAAGCATAGACTTAATGTTAATTGCATGCTCAAGTGCTTTGCAGAACTCATGCTTTAAGAAACTGAGTAGAACACATATATTGGAAGCAGCTCTTCCCAATCCTGCAAATAATTTACTACAGTTTTATAGTCCTCAGCCTTTGCAATACTGTTGCAAGACCGAATTATAACCTAGGTTGAAGCCTACAGATTTTATTCTTATCTTGGGATTTTTCCACCTTTTGTTTGCATTTTCTGTTACGTAACTAGTGTTTTAGTTCTAAATTTTCTCAGGCTTTTTTCCTCATCCCTTTACACTTACACTTAGAAATAAAGTAGATGCCTGTAGGGAGAGGAAAAAGGAAGGGGGGAGTACAAGAAGTAAAATGAATCATGCCTGTGCATGAACAGGGATGAGGAAGCTATTTATACTGGTATAAATACCAGATTAGTAGGATTTAAAATGTTATTGCTCTGTACATTTTAAAAGGCCTTATAAACTCTAGGTTAGCTTTGCTTCACTTCTTTCAAGGTAGACTTATTTAAGAAGACAGATATTTGCTTTAATTTTTAAGAAGATTTATAGCACATAATGGTTTGCTTGGACTCATAAACTATTTCCTCACCCACTGCTTGCTCTTTGAAAGAGGAGCTGTCTCACACTTGCCAAGAAGTGGCCCTTGCTCCTAATCTCACTAGCTCTCAAGTGATTCTTTGCAGACTGGTGGACTCTGCTCTTGTGAATCCCCAAACACATTTGGCAACCTGTCTGTATGATGCAGTCACTACTGGATATGGATTTCCAATTCCTCATGGAAGAGGGTACTCTTCTTGTCCTATTTCCCCTATGCTGTTTGCTTATGTGGGGAAAATAGTTTGTTATTTCTTGCTAAGTAGAACAGTAACTGTTTTTATTACAAATTTGCCAACAAATTCCTGGAAGAACACAAACAAATGTTGCCAAGATGTGTTGAAATATGCCTCTGTACTTCTGAGTAGAGGTCTTTCCTGTAAGAGCAAACAACACAGTTCCAAAATGTGTGATGCCATTCTCGAAGTTATTTCTTATACATAAACCCTTTCCTTGGTCATGTTACCAACTGGCACAGCTCTTTTGTTAAGTAAATACTAAATGCAAATTAATCTGCAAAGCAGTCTCTGGAGGAGAGCTCTCTTCTTATTATTCCTTTCAGACTTCTAGCCCTGTGTGGTAGGAAAGAAAGTAAACAAGGCTTTTCTTGGCTTGTTTAGCACACGGACAATTCTGGTACATGGAGAGCACTGTGCTATATATAACTTAATTTCCTTATTATGTCCTAACCTGGGAAGTTTGATTCAGTTGATACCAGGTTTCCCTTGCAGATGTCTTAGAAAGAAAAAACATGTCTGTCTCTCTCAACATTTTGGCATACAATTTATTCTTCACTTGACGTGCTTTATTTTATCTGTTCTACATCAGACATGTATTTTGCCTTGATGATTTTCTTGCCTGTGTGGTGAGAGCTAAATGTCAGTCAGTGTGCATGGCAAATTACTTTTCTCTTGTGTAGATTACCTTGAAAACACTAAAGGTGCTGTTGGCAGTAGAATAGACTGATAACAGAGTTGAGAAGGGGATTCTTGCAGAAGAGGGTTAAAACTGCAGGCTTGCTCCAGGGGGGAGGCTCAAAAACCAGTGTAGGCTATTTGTGGTGCATGATGAGAGATGTTACAGCTGCGGGAGGAAGCGTTTCTTAGTGAAAATTATTTGGGAAATGATTAGGAAATTAGCAAGTATGCTTTATTTCTTGTGAGTGTACAACAGCCTCTGGTCCTTTTATTTTAGTCATTTATTGAAGTCTGGAAGCAGAAGCTGCTGCCTGAGTTGGAAGCTGACTAGCTGAAGACTGGTGGGCTTGGGGTGGCCATGTCCTCAGTTGGAGTGTGTCCTCTAATTTGAGGATGAATGTGGTGTTGATGTCATGGAATCCTTTAGCTCGGGAAAGACCTTGGAGATCACGGAGGCCAGCTGTTAACCCAGCACTGCCAAACTCCACTGCTAAACCGTGTCCCTTAGTGTCACAGCTACACATGGTGACTCCATCCCTTCCCTGGGCAGCCTGTTCCAATGCTTGATAAATCTTTCCATGAAGAAATTTTTCCATATACAACCTAAACCTCCCCTGATGCAACTCTTGGCCTATCGCTTGTTACTTGGGAGAAGAGACCAAGGACCCCCTGCCCTCGCTACCCCCTCCTTTCAGGTAGTTGTAGAAAGCTAGAAGAACTTCCTGAGCCTCCTTTCCTCCGGACTAAACCACACCACTTTCTTCAGCTGCTCCTCCTAAGTTTTTTTCTCTAGGCCCTTTGCGCTTCATTGCTGTTCTTTGGACACAGTTCAGCCTTTGTTAAACCAACCCCTTGAAATGGATTTGAACCTGGTGGTAATGCCACATGTTTTTAATAGTTCCAGTGGAAAGTCTGTGAAAAGAGAGGAATTGGTAAGTAATGCTGTCAGGAAATCGGTTTTACTTGGGAAAAAGGGCATTTTCCATGCAGTTGTTGTAGGTGTCAGGTAGAGACATTAATATAGGAAGTGTATGTTGGATATTAGCATCTGATAATGGTAAATAACTGAAATACACAGTAACAAGGCTGGGGGCAACAGTGCTTTTTGTCAGGCTAATTAGTGGTTAAGCAAAGCAGTTGCAGGTATTAGATCACTGGTAGAACTGATGTGCATCTAATAGATGTTAAGTGCTTGACACACCGTATTTTAAGAAATTTCGTCTATGGGAAGTAATTATCTTTGCACATAATCTTCTGTACTCATGACATGATTCTAACCTCCTGGGAAAATCTGCAGTTTATTGTCCTATACTGCCATGGTGTCTTTTAAGGGAAGAAACCCTCAACTCCAAAAAAGCCCAAAAGTAGGCCCAAACCCCATGGATTTGCTGGGATCTGCATGTATTTAACATAGAGGGGGTCTAAATATTGTTACTATTAAAAAAATAGCAGTACTTTCCTCTTTTTTTGGGTGGACAAGGGTATAATATGGATGATTGGTTACGCCTTCGTAGAACTGAGTTTTAGCTGGAGATATCTGTAGAGGTCTGCTAGTCTTGGATTTGAAAGATAGGAATGTAATTCCTCACAGACTGTGTGAGCCCTGTGCTGCTTATGGATGATTTATATGGGACTGTAATAATTTTGTAGCTCTCAGGAAATGAGTCCATGAAAACGCTGAGCTGATGTCTCACTGAATGGAGTCACACACAGACAAAAAGAATGCAAGTCTGAAGGTGAAGATCAATGCAGGGAATTCTATATAGTACTTTATTTCTTTATTCTGTTTCTCCCATGCTCAGGAATGAAACAAGTGCTGTCCTTGAAGCATTGACCACTGAGTGGTACCTATATCATTCCTCTCTCTCCCTTTTTCACCTATGTGTTAAGAACAGTGGATGAATGTTTTCAAATCAAAATTACTGCTCTGCAGGGTTATTTTACTATGTGAGGTACATGTTAAAGCGTGCAGAATTTCACAGATTAAACCCACAGGCTTTTGCTTTCCTGTGCCTAAAACATGATTTATAAAGAACTGATTTTCCCTGGCCTGTTTCAAAATGCAAATCCATTTTCACCTTGACTTACAGAAATATATATTTGAGATCTATATCACCAGAATTCATCTTCAGAATCAACATATTTGTAGGAAAAGGTGAATAAGAGCTGAAAATAAAACTGTCTTCAGTCTAACTGGAAATTAAGCCAATTTAAGTGATATTCTTAAATACCTCAATCATAACAAATAGTGTCATTTTCTAGAAGTATTGCTGTCAAGTGAGAGATTTTTCTAAGTCAGCCTTTTTAATTTACCAGCTATAAAGGATTATATAATAACAGCATTATATCAGATTAAGGAAAATCAATGTCTCTGGAGACAAGCAATGAGACACCAGGGCTGTCGTCTTTATGCCTCTGGTTCAACCCCAGCACGGGGCCATGCTGTCCCCTTCCTGGAAGGCTTTAACTGGAGATGTGTTCCTTCCTTGGATGGATGGCTCAGCATGGGAAGAGGCTGCCTGCTGGGGCTCTGGACTCTCATCCCTGGAAGCATGCAAGCCTCAGAGCTGTGGCTGATTTAATCTACAGCCCCGAATTGACCAGGAGGTTGGATTTGATGACCACAGGCCGACTCTTCCAAATAGTGTTTGTACTCTTTCGTGGTAAACCTTGCTGTTCCAAGGGGTTACATTTATGTGATGGACATCTTGGAATAACTTAACTGCAGGGCTTGTCCTGTTACAGAGGAGATAAGAAGTTTTCTCTGCCTCTGTGCCCCCCCATCATGACAGCGATGACAAACTGGTATCCTTCTATCTGTGCCGTTTTCTCCCCTGTATGTCTCTGTCAGGAGTGACATTTTCAGCTTGCCGCTGCTGAGGTATCTTTTCTACCTGCGTGCAGAAATCCAGTTCTGAACTGTTATCACTTCATAGATTGTCAGGCAGTTTTTTCCACAATGGAGAATTTCCTTAGGTGAAAATATGAGATGTGCTCATGTATGTGTGTAGTACCTGTGTGACATTAGTTACTGGGTGTAATACAGATCCTGACACAGTGTTCCAAGTTCACCAGCACTCATTTTCACTAGATTTATCCCATTCCAGAGCAGATAAAATGCAGGAAAGTGCTGGTTGCCTGAGCAAAAGCAACCAAATTGTATCTGCCTTCCTGTGGTTGCTCTTTTCCTCTGAAAAGCACCGCCGCACCCCCTTAATCATGTTCAGTGACTTGGTCACGTTACTGAACTGAGCTGCCTGATCCACGTTGTCTTTTGATGAGCTCCTTGTAAAGCATTAGCAACAGGCCTGGTGGGGACTCAGGCCCGTGGGCTGCTGCATGCCAGTGCTGTCACCAGCCCAGGACCGCTTGGCTGCAGGTGGAGATCAGGCCCCCTAAGTCCTAGGAACCATTCAGGCAAAGAAACATTTCTTTTGCATGTTTGTGTTTTCTTTACCTATGCCTAATTCACATGCACAATGATATTTTTTTGGTTGCCTGGCAACCAGCTGGGGGCATATTGGATGGAAAGTGGGACTTAAGTACGTGGATTTGGGGTTTTTTTTCAGGCAGTGTCATGATGGCCGTTACTATGTTCAGGTTTGCACGTATTGTTGCATCTCTTATTTTTATTATTTATAAGGAACTATACTAACTGTCTTGGCTGCTTGGGCAGAGCTTGGAAGAGCCCATGCTCTGTAAAAGCCATCCCCCAAAAGCTCTGCCCCTGCAACTTTGTCCTGTCCTGAACACTCCTATCTTGACCCCTGAGCACACACTAGTGGTAACATGAAGCTGGGGGATCTTTGGAGTGGGTAAAAAAATGCCACGCTCATGGAAAATTAACAGACAAAAAGGAAAACCTTTTGCATGCTGTGTTTTTCTTATGATGGAGTTTTGGTTTCTTTCCTGCCTGTGAAAATGAACTATTTATAGAACTAGCTTTCAAATCAAGGGCTAGTCAGCACCAATATTTTTGTCAGTATAGGCACCAGTTTTTCATTGATGAATTATTTTATGCAGGTGCAATATAGAACACTTGAATCATGAAAATATAGTCTGTATCTACATATCCATGTCATTAATTTTTATTAGAAAATGAAAGGAAGATGAAATACATTCAGTGTCATGCCAAGGTAACTGATGTCCTTCCTGACATGTCATATGATGCACTGCTATGGTGCAAGGTAATAGGGTTGCAATAACATTTGAAACTACTTTCTTTTTAAGTAAAGAAGAGGGGAAAGGAGTTCTGACTGTGTGATAAGGAAAGGTTTCTGAGACTTTTGATGTGCTTCCATGTGACCAAAAAAGTAGTCCTAAAGTATCAGAATTTCTTTAAAACAAAAAGACAACAGGAAATTCTGAGTTCTTATTGGCCCCAAATCTTAATTGCTTTGATCTTTCAAATGCCTCGAGCAATCAGTGTGACACTGTCACCAAGGTCAATGTGGTTGTTACGGTGTTGGGTTTTGCCCAGGGCTAGAAAGGCCGCTAACATTCAGGTTGTGCACTCTGTGATTCCATTGTCTGGAGCAGAGGCCAGCCGCCAAAATGAATGTTTTTGTTTTTTTCACGAATAGGTATCTGAATATGATTATTGGGGGGGTTTGCTGTTGATGGGGGTTTTCTCTCCCTTCTCCTGGGGAAATACGCTAGTATTAGATGCCAGCAAACTAGTCTTGGAAACCCTGAGCACACTCTAGGTCGCTGGGCTTGGCCTAATGTTGGTGTAAGCATACTAAAATCTTTAAAGGGATGACTTATTACAGGGATGAATGAAATAGGGTAAGAAAAATTAAAAGGTGGGAAAGAAGATATCTGTAACAGGGAAACTGAGATGTTTATTGGGGAATATTTGACAGATACGGGAATTACATGTGTGCTAAATTTAGTAGTCCAGTGACCACAGTTGTGTAAAGTATAATAAAAATGGATTGGGGGGACCTGTGGCTTGTGAGCCACGGCTCGAGTGTGGCTCTTGTTCTTGTCAGATGATGCATAAGGAGACACGATAATACTGTGTCAGGGATTTGGCAATGGCTGCTAAAGGTGTCGAAGGTAATCCTGCTTTGGGAACAAGTCACATGCCCTTAATATTCCCACTCTGTGCTGGAATGAAAGAGCCTCAGGAGTCATTGGTGAACCTGCCAGTCTAGGAAACCAAAACCTCCCATTTGTGAACGTAACTAAAACATTCACAGAAAAAACTTGTCATTTTATAGCAATACCATTATTTTTTGTGAAGCTAGTTATGTGATTGACTTGTGCAACTAGAATGGCTACTTGTTAAAAGTACGTGGCATACTTTTTGTTTCTTCATTAATAAGAAGTGCTTTTAGAATATGTATGTGTGTTGCTTAAATTATAAAGTATATAGCTCAGTTAATAATTTTTTTTCCAGTAGGGTGTGGCTATTCAACAATATATTAAGGTCAAATGTTTGTTAGGTTTTCATGCAGACGTCAGAGAGAGAGAATAGTCTTGCCTAAGACTATTTTTTTTCTTCTGATAAGCAATTTACTTAAAAGCTTGGTCTAAATTACAGACATTTGCTACTAGCTATCACGTTTGGGTTCTATCTTCTCACTAGAGAGCCTGTGCTTTACAGAAAACCAAGCATTATCATTGTTTGACTCTTCAGAGGTAATTGAGCACCATGTGTAGTGCTGCTTTACCGTACCTCTGGATGTGAAGTGAGAGAACATTTAATTTGCTCGCATGCACCTCTGCCACTCAAGGCGGACAAAATCAGCTGAGAAGCTGACATGTTGCAATCCTACCTTTGTACTCAGAAGTTTTTAATCTAGAGACTCTCAGCTCTGAAGAAGTGACTTGTTTCCCTTTAAAGCCTCCTGGTTAATTAATCATGGTTGCAGAATGCTGTTGCAGGCAGCTTCCTATAACATTTGATTCATAGCAAGTGCTGATATGGGGAATGTGTTACAGCAAGCAGGATCACATCTGGCAAGCCATCATGGCTACTCACTGCTCTGCGCTGTCAGCAGTTTTTACCCCCAAAATGTGATGACCTGATTCTCTGCCGTTAAATTCTGAAGTTCTGGTTGCTACCTTGCAGTGTGCATCATACATCCAACTCTCCATTTGAGACTCTGGGATGCAGACATAAGCTGAGACTGCTGTGCAGGCAATTAGATCTCTTCCCTCACCAACTTTTTGTTGGTTTTTTCCCTAAGCAGAATGTTGTAAGTATCAGATGTGCGAGTTTGTCAGTGACTGCAAATTTTGGCCACATCTAATCAGCAGTGCAATTATTTTTAAACAAATGATTCTGAATTTAAAAGAGCCTGGATTCTGAACTTTGTGATTAAATATTTAAGGAAAAAGTTGACTAAAATAATTCAACGAACTGGAGTGCCAGAACACTGCTCTCAGGGGAAAATGCGGTCCCATTTTTTTTCTCAGCTGGGAGAGAGGTTAGGTGCTTTCACAAGCAAATGATCCTTTTCTGGATTCATCTTCCTTTTATTTCACTAGACTTTCAATCAAGCTCTTCTTGTGTGGATCTCCCACACTTTTGATGTGCGAACCGTTTATCTCTGCATATAAAATAAAACAAACTCTTGTTCATCCCTTAAAAAAAAAAAAATCCACCTAAATGAAGAAAAGTATCCACTGGAGATTGAAATTCTTGCAAAGTGCAATTGCATATGTTACAAATATCTATGGGAGTTCTGTTGTTCTGAGATAGAAGATGCCTCTTTATGTTAGGACTGGGAGTCTGGCAGAGTATGTTAGGTCATTTTCAGTGCCTAAGTTGACTTGGAGTTAAAGAGAAAAGGATTTGTAGCACCTTTCTCTCTGAGTCGTGGAGGGAAGAATGGGCATGATGTCAATATGAGTGCTCGTAATTAATTGTGAGTCTTTTCATGACACATAATGAGAGTTTTGTCCTCAATTCAGAGCTATTTTTGATACTGACTCAGAATGGGCTAACACTGAGATTTATCACCAGCCTACATCCTTTCCTGTTCTTACCATCAGGGTACATTCTCTTAACTGTAAATGCAATGAAATACTAGTTTGTAAAAGCCAAGCCATCCTGGAAATCATGCTGAATTGTTCCCTTAACCCTTGTCAATGGAAGGTAAACAGATGACTGACTGCTACTGTAGCACTGTAACAATTAATACTCCAGCAGGATTAATGAGATGCTCATAGCAAAGTGGTGCCTTCGAGACGGGCCAGACCAAGCAGCAGTAAGACATTAAGAATGTTATACTTGTTCTATCTTGACAACACAGTCCTGATAGCACTGAGGTTTTAAAATTTAATGAATGCGAATATTATTATCTGTTCAAGTACAGAGTCTAAAATAGCGAAGGCCTTCCTTACCACCCTTCACTCCATGAACTGACACGTTTATACCTCTGAGAAATAAACCTGTTTAAAGGACGTAAAAGGACTCAGACCATATTTGACATGATAAAAGGTAACTCCTCTAAGGTGGAGACAATATAAACTCTAAGTCTGCAAGGTGGAGGCTGAAATACAGGAAGAAGGGGTAAATTTTTCTTTATCACAATTGAAGGGTCTTGGAAAAGATACTGTAGGCTTTGTCTCTTGAGTGTCCTGTCTGTTATTCTTGAAACATAGCACACCAAAGATCACCTTTCATTTCCTGAATTGACTAATAATAACAGAGCAATGATATAAAAGAAGTAAATTACGTTAGCAGAACTCATGAGATTAGTACAATAAGCATATGTGCAAGCTGTATACATCTCTGCTACCTTATTCAGTAGCTACTTGTCTCTGCAAGTATTTCAAAGCTAAGGTGCTCACTGACAAACTGCTGGTCCTTAAAGCTGCACGATGTAAAATTCCTGTTAGGGCTGAAAAGCATTCCTGGGATCAGGAGCCATAATCCGATCATGTAATAGGATTGATACAAATATAATCCTATTACTAAACCATGTGCTTGCATGTCAGAATGAGCACTGAATAAAGGCTAGAAGATGTTTGAGACATGTTGCTCTTTCAAAACAGATAATCAGTGTGCACCACTGTAGCATGCAGTCGTTTAAAATAGTGGATTTTGGTGTAGACAGCAACTTCTTGCCATAAATTAATTTTGCTAAAAGTTCTGAGCTGTCAGTTCTTCGAGTTTGTTTCCCTTCTCTTTTCTTCTCCAGAGGTATTAAAAAGAAGGCTGAAATGATTTATTTTTAGTGAACCTCATTTCCCATGATAGATGCAAAACAACAAATGATACTCTATGAAATAAACCCCTATAAAGTGTCAGAAGGGAGAAATCATCTAGCTATGAAGAATATATCATTGTATGCAGCTGATAAGAATAAAGCTAAGTGGCTCATGTCATGGCCACAGTTATAGCATATTAATCCCTTAACAATGTAAAACCAGCAAGCATTTGTTGAAAGCCAAGTGTGCAGGGTGATTGACCTGGATTGCTGAGTCTCTTGAACTGTAGTCATGAAGAGGTTAGCAAATTAAGTGCCTTTGCCCTTTCCTGACACATTAATCTTGCAAAGAAGACACCGTGAATGTTTTATGCACACATCATGCCAAAGAAGTGCTGGCAGTAGCTTTTTTTGGCCCACTTCTTGCCATCAGTCTTGAGGTAAGAGGCACCCAAAAAGGAACTGCACTCCACACTTTTTCTAGTTTTGAAGCCTGAATCAAGATTAAAGTTTTACAGTAGACCAATAAATTTCCTTTGGAAGTTTCATTTCTCAAAACACACGAGATTACAAATTCCTTCATGTACCTTCATGATTTTGTTTTGGAAGTAGTGTTAAATGTGTTTTTTGAACACCGTTTTAAGCATGGGTAGTTTTCTGTCTATCCAGCATAACATTCTACTATGTTCATCTGATTCTGGTGATCAAACTTCTAAACTCTGCCCTCATAAGTAAGCACGCATGTAAGCATGTTTATGTATGCAAATACTTTTTTAATTTTTAGATAAATAAAGAGGAAGTGAGACTGATTTATCTGCTCAGCCTTTGACATGCTCTTTCCAGTTCAGGGTCTGCAAAGACTCTCGTGTGGAGTCTTTGTGCTACTGCCACCAACCTGATTCCTCATTGCTGTCCTCAGGTGGCAATGTGTACTCCAGGTGGGAAAACAGTTGAATGACCATCCTATCAGCATATCATTGTCTGGTAAAGCAGGAGCAAAAGGAACTGAAAAAACCCTCATGGTGTATGCCACCTAAATACCTAGAGGTGCATCTGTCTCCTCTCCTGATTAGAAAAGTTTTTTCCAGCTTTTGTCTAAGTAGTGAGTTATTCTGCAAATACCCCAAGACTGGTAGTCATGGAGGGTGTGCATTAATTACATTGCTATCTTGGCTTTCCTTGATTTCAGTTTTTATCTTCTGTACTTGAGAGATTTAATGCAGTAGGAAGAGACAATCCCCAAACAGAAAATTTGAATAATCTAAGCAGACAATAGATTTCTATTCTGTCTAAGGCTAGCATTGGAAAACAGGCAGAGAAAAGCTTGGAATTTAGTCTATGTCTTTTAAATCTCAGATAAATACTTGTGATTTCAAGACTCTCAGGTTTCTAGAATATTTCATTTAGCACACTCATATTTTATACTTTTCTCCTGAAGCAGCCTGTTTTGCATCATTACAATCTGGACATAAGGATGTAGTTTCGTGGGTGGGATATTGAAGGAAATGGTTCTCTGGTGTTAGTGTGATTTATGTTAAAAAGCTAATATCAGGTGAATGTGTATTATTTCACAAATCTCACACCTTTTCTAAACCTAGCTGAGAAACTCACTGTGGTTTGTCCTCCTCATACCTGAATTATCTCCCGATGTAAATATATGATTTATCTGTGGTGACAAATGCTGCCTTGGCTTTGTGGTTCCTATTATGTTAATGGATCACAGTTTGCTGGAAAATGCCTTTTCTCAAATGGCCTGTCCTTGCTCAACAGCACTGAATTACTGTTTCACTATCTTTAGTTTCTTCTTATAATTAACTTTTAAATATGCTGTAGGAACATAAGGAGCAAACAAACTCATTTTACAGTAACCTGTAAATAAAACCATTTCCGAAGTAAAACTGACGTTTAATACAAAGCAGTAGTGCAATTTGCTGCCACTATAGAGAGTCATGAAATTAATTACCCATGGATGTGAAATACTGATGAATAACTAACACTGCCTCACTTACTCTTTTTTGTATATACTGTGCACAAAGGTGTCTGCAGTAAGGGCAAGAGAAGGGAACAGAACAGCTCTCAGAGGTTCAAGGAAGTGTGTGGTTAAGACTGAAAATAAAAGTAGTGAGAATATCAGTTTGATCAATTATAGTGTTATTTTTTTCTTCATTAACAAGACTTAACTTTTTACTGCTGGAGAGGAACATGATGCAAAACTCGGAACCAGTGAAGGCGGTGCTGGGTTGTGGTCACCATTCTAGATTTGATGAGTTTGTGTGAGGGTTGGGTTTGAGGATTTTCTTTCTTTTGGTTTAGTATTTCAAAGGAGAGAATTACTGGGTTAGTGTTTCCTATTTAGCGTATGTCAGGATGTTCCTTCTGTTCCAGCAAGCTTTTACAGTGTAAGAAACCAGCAAGGTTTGAAAGCTCTACTTCTTGAACCAAGTATGCTGAGGTTTTCCTCTACTGCTGCTGCTAGCACTTGTTTAAAAAACAAAGATAAATAAAAAGCCACTTGACTAAATCAATACTTAAAGAAGAAGTATTTATGCACCTCTTAATTTAATATACACAGTACCAGATTTGTCTTCCCTGAGAAACCAATCCTATGGTTAGAAGAAGAAGTCTAGCAAGCATAGTTTGCTGTGATAAATGTGTTAGAGACTGAGGATGTAACTTTGTTTCAAAACCATGTTATCATTATAAGTCAGTTCTACAGAGTCTTACATTGCAATTAAAATTTCAAAAAATCAGGCCTACCTAAGTCATAAGAATGATGATCCTATTTGAAAAAATACCCCAGAAATGCCAGTGCAATCTGTGCTCTGATATAAGCTCTACTCACTCCAGGAGGGAGTAGGGAAAGGCTTTGCAGAAAAAAAGGGAAATGTTACCTCACTATTTTTGAACAGTTAATTGGGTTGATTTGTTGAATTTTGTTAGACTGTCATACTGCTGATTTTTTTACCTGCAGAGACCTGGAGGAAAAGTTTAATCCTGATAATATTAGTGCAGATCACATCCAGTAGCTAGGTATTGTTTCTCCAGCCATCTAATCGGGAGCTAACTTTCACAAAACAAGCAGTGATATAATAGGAATGTGAACAGAGAGGAGCAAGGTCCTTCTTATCATTTCCTTCAGACTGTGCTGAAGGTAAGCTTATCTAAGGGTCTTGCACATGGAGTCAGGTTTGACCGTGGCCTTCACTAATGAGATATTTTCCACCACACTGAGAGCCGTTCTTAAGAAATAAGAACAAAACAAACAGGTGCAGATTACTGACAAAAAATTTTATACAAAACCAGTGTTTCTCAGTCTGAGTTATATCCTTTTTCTTTTGTCTGTAGCGATTGCGCTGATTGCAGAGCAGTTCTGTTAGTGCGATGTACATGGAAAAGCCAGCCCCCAAAAAGCTGAGGCTTGACCCTTTGAGTTGCTGAGTGTTCAAAACTTCCATTGAATGAACTGAAAACATTTGTGTCTAATCAACTTCAATCATGTGGGGGTCTCAAGAACTGCTTTCTGTGACTGACATTTTGTGTCATGACCACGTTCATGATTGAATACAATCAGGAGATTGCTTAATTTACTCAACATCTCTCTTCACTGACAACTGTGTAACAAACCCACAGATCACTTCTCATAATTAAATGCTCTTTCAACGTGAATTATAAACCATGCTATTGTGAAACGTAGAGAACAGCTGGTCAAAGACAAGTGCTTTGGGAACATTTCTGAATTTAGTGCTTTTTAAAAATATATGTTTATTTAATCTTCTCAGTATTCATCTGTACAAACCGGAAGATGAGAATTTGTTTCAGGCCTCTTTTTAAAATTTGTTCATTTTCATCTTTTCTTCTATTTTTTAATAAGCATATAGTAGTTGACTTCTCTCTAGAATGGATTCTTTCTACATCAAATTGCTGAAGCAGTTTCTCCACTAAATGCCTAGAAACAAGTAAACCCAGACTTCCTTACAGTATATTCAAATATCACAAAATTAGTTGTATTCCCAATATTTACAGCTTTTAGCCCATTTGTCTTATGATTACAACAGTGAACTCATCTGAATGAGAAGCTTATTGGGTTTTTGCTTATTACTTCAGCTAAGTTCTACACTCTGTGCTAGCAGATAGAAGCAAGTCGTTGGTACTGAAGTTGCACGTATGTCATCAAAAAAGATATTCATTTCCCTTTTTTTGACTAATTTTTTCCCCACTGAAGAGGTTAATACCCAGAAATGAACTCCTGAGTACTTTGTGTCATGTCAATGTGACTAGATTGTGAAGGGTGAAGTAATGTAAAAAAGTACATGGTGAAAGTCATTTTTCAAAGCCAAAATTGATCTCTGCAGAGTGAGCTGGTTTCCACTGAGATAGACTGTGAAATAATTTGGTAACCATCAGTTTTTAAATTTGTTTGTTTGTTTTCTTCTTTAACTCCTCAGCTGAAATAAAAGAATCCCAAAGGTAAAGCTATGCAGTTAATTCACAGATCATCGACACAATACTAGAAATCAAGTAAATTGTGGGGTTTTTTTTTTTCCTTCTCCTCTCTCAACTCCAAATTCCTCTTACCCATTATTCAGCCTAAAAATCTTCCTAATAAGTCTTGGGGTTGTACTCCCATTTAGGACTTTAAAGTATTTTCTATCCTTCTGTGATACTTTTTGCATATCTGAAAAGTTGCAGATTAAATACAGTTAAAAATTACAGAGTTTATAGCTGATACCTTTTATTTGAGAAATCTAAGAATTATTTATAAAAACATTAAACATTAAAAAAAATGGAGTTTTGCTTAGCAAAATATCTGGGAAATTGAGATTTAACTCTGTGAGCTACTATAGATTATGATTTGGGTCTGTGAAAACCTCATCATGCCTTTCAGCAGCCAGCTGCTGGAGGGCTCGGTCACACCCCTTCCAAGGTGTTTGTTGCTATTTAATTAATTAGCAGTGAAAACCTCTGCCTTCAAACAAAGCCTGTGTCTTGAGACAGTTTCTGGTGAGCTCTGTTCAGACACAATTAACAGTAAGCAGAAAATTGTCTTTCCAGTTGACATGTTGTAAATTAGGACAGAGTAACACTCAGCTGTCACCTGTGTTGGTTTGATTAAAGCACATTTTAGAGAGTAATACAGAGAACCTTAATTATTTTTTTCCATGTGGTGGTGTTGTGTATGGTGACATTTTTTAAGCTAGTTGTGTTTGGTTCCACTTTGAAGCAGAACAAGGATTTATTTCATGGATCTCATTTTACTAAGTAAAAATTAATATATACAGTGGCAATACTAATGTTTTCTCACAAGATTTGTTGCCAAGTTCTGCAGACTTGGAAAACTTGGAGAAACGTCACATTGATTTTTTTTTTTGTTTGTTTTTTTAAAAGATTTATTCCAAACATCCTTGGGGTCTTGATCTGCTCAAGGTGCTCCAGTTACCAGTCTAAAATGTCGGTGGTTAGCACATACCCAGAGTCACCTAGTTTTTCTAACCACAAATCCCACCAAATAGGTGAGATAGCAAACTTTGCCATCTGTGGCGAGAGTTCGCATTTTTAGAACCAGTATCAATTCTGTTGTATAAACAACAATTTCGTTCAGGGAGTGTAGAAAAGGAGGCCTTGCCAGTGGTGCCAGCCGTGGTGCAGGGTGGGTGGGGAGTGCCTTGTGGAGAGCAGCCTGAGGATTGTCTGTGAGGAGCGGCTGGCTTGGTGTGAGTGAGGGATATACGGTTATTTATGCAATAAAATAACTGTTGTGATGCTGCTGTGCGAAGGGGGCAAAGAAACGTGAAGAATATCTGTGGTAGTGGTGTTTTAACTGATTCCAGCAGGATGTGGTAGAGCCTTTCCTTTGTGGAAGCATGCTCTGAAGGTGATGGAGCTGGTGCTGGGTCCTGTAGCATTTAATGCACTGTGCAGAACAAAGTCTGTCACATGGTGAATAAGCTATTTAAGAAAAAAAAATTCCCAAACTCTCCAAGTGCATAACCTTAAAGAAGTTTTAATTAATGTCAGCAGGGAAATCTCTGTGAGGGAAAAAATGGAACTGTAAAGTGTTTGTTCTGGTTTCATAAAGCCTTTCTGCCTCTCCCCTCCCCAGCTGGTTTCCTCCGCAGATAAAAACCACAGTCTCCAAATACAGAGAGATAAATATTGGCAGCTCTCAGGTTTGCTTTTCATCCTATGCCTGATGGGAAAATGCCAGTCAGTTTTCAAGCTTTTCCAAGTGAGCCTTTAGGGGCTTATTCACCAGACTTTGAATTTCTGGTAAACTGTTCCCTGCAGCTTTGGTCGTGAGACACAAAATTAATTTGTATCCTTTTCACAGTTTTTGATTTGCTGCCTATATTTATTATGAGCAAATTCTTAGAGGGATGTGTTTTTTGTATGGAGCTGGTTTTGTTTGGTTTTTTTAAACTCTCCGGAGCTTTACCCAGATTGTTGTAGGCAGCCTTTTTAAGGCATACCCTCTAACATGTCTGTTACTTACTGACAAACCTTATCTTTTTGTTTCCATTAAAATATCCATTAAGGTTTCTAAAATGTTTGTGGATGAGAGGTGATTTTTTTGCTATATTATATGAACTCTAATGAATTACTATTGTTGTCAGGCCAAAAGGTGCATTAATTTTTGCCAGTATGACTATAAAACAGGATAGGTGAAAGGGTACTGTACTAATAAACCCCTAAAGACTCTAACTCATAAAAAAATTTCAACCAGTGTTTGATATGTTGGTTTATAGCAACTAATTTAGGTAAAGGAAGGGATGTTGGTTTTCAAGAGAGCCACATATGCATATTATTCCTAAAGTAGGGCAGCCCCTGAAAAGAGAACTGTTTCCATGATAGGAAGAGCTAAAACATTTAATAAGATAAAATACAATGTAAGGAATTGAAGTTCTATCTGCCTCATTTCATTGCACTGCACATACCACATTTAAATGAGTCTGTGGTAGGAACCATGCTGCATTTTCAACTGATTAACCTTTTTTTTTCTCTAGGGAAGCCTTTTTGCTTCTATCACGTTTATTAAGTGGGAGGCTTTCCATCTATGTAATTCAGTGGGATAAAGCGCAGACATGCAAATAAAGGTCTGAAGGGAGCTGATGCCTGATAGTTGGTCTTGTATTTGTTCTTAATCCAAGGAAAATTAAGAAAATCTAGTGAAACTAACTTTGTTTTTACCAGTGGTTTGTCTCCTCTGGGTGATGTTACTTGGGCTGAGAGCACTCAGAGAGGCCATTGCTGTTCACAAATGTTGTCATTGGGGTAACTTCTGCCTGTCAGAGCTCTCTGCTACTTGGGCTGCTCTTTTACCAGAGGGGAAAAAAGATAATGGTGATTCTTAAATACTGATGTCATTCCAAGAGCTTTAGAGCCTTCCTCATTGATACCTTCCTTGTGTTTTCGTCTTTAATTGTTAAAACTGTTTTGTAGTCAGACGTGACAAGTTTTTTTTCTTATTAACTCTTTTCATTGTAATTTAGGTCCCTATTCTTGTATGAAGGGCCTTATTTCCTACTCCTGTAGAGACTATTATATCAGAAGGATAGATGTGTTGGTTTTAAAGGGGGTTTACTTTTTTCAAGATTTTGATTATACATAATATATTTATGTAGTACTATGAACTACTCTAACTCCTTAATATAAGCACAAGATTATTAATTGTATATCACTTGTGTAGAGTCTTATAAAACTGGTGCGTTTTAAGGGCTGATGCTGTGTATTTGATGGGAAAAAGTGAGAAAACAGGTGACAGACTTGCAGCTAATTCACAAATCTGTATATGGTAAAGAACCATTAATCTAATTCCTGCTTCACAGTCAGATCATAATTCCTCTGCTACTGTAAGACAAAAAACCTCAAGTGAAGGAGGGCACCAAGCAGATGCAGGAACAAAACCACATCTTTACTGACAAGTGGCACTCCTTCAAGGAATGATCTTGCAGCCAGATGGTACAGGAGGCTCTTCCACACTCTGCTTAGATCCAGTTCCCTTAGATTGATCTAAAGCCCTCAGATGCTTCTGTGGTGCTTCTAATTTCATTATCATCATAATTTTATTTAAATTCCAAGTGTTTAAAATGGGAGAGCCAGAGTTCTGATCTTGTCACCGTTTTTAAGGGTATGCTTTATATGCCTCAGGACACAAGGTTATCTAAATTGTGCAAGGCTTAAAGGATGCATCTGGAGGACAATATAGGTTTGAAAAATGAGTAAGCTGGCCTGGTCTGGCCTGTGCTTTCTACTGGGAGCAGTTCTGCAGTGAATTACCCTTCAAGGGAAAACATTATCTGTGAAGTAGTGGGAATTCTGTGAGCAGGTAAGTATTACAGGAAATATATTTCTGAGCTTAGGGACTAAGTGGGAATGTTTTTACTCCTCATGGAAGACGTTTTATCCATTGTTACAAGGCTATGCTGCTATTTAGAATGATTTATTTTGCTGGAACCTGAGTATCTTTGCTTCTGAAAGCCTCAGCATTCTGATTGTATTAAAAGTGCAATAAGGAGGACGTGTGCTACAGATAACTTTGCAACACTGCACAGGAAGGGAAGGGAGACACCAGCTTCACAGCAGTGAAATCTGCACATCAGGGTTTCACAGTTTTGCAGTATGGTTAAGACCAAAAAGCTTTGACGTGGTGCTACAGAGGTCAGAAAGTATATCAGTAAGTGCTAAATAATTTTATAAGACAGATAATACATTACTAAATTTTAAAACAAATAATTTTTTTCCTTATACCTTTGCTTTTTCCATTTTATCAGAAGGAGATTCAGATTTCTTGAGAGTTCTTGTTGCCCCTCTGAATCGGCTTGAATATATTTCTGTTTTATGTTTTCTACTCATCTCCCAAAGATGTCATCATAAAATGGCTGACTATACTGGGGCTAAAAGATTACTGTTTTCATTGGATGGTAATTCTATCTAAGAAGAAAAGATGTACTCTCTGAAATAATTAAATGGGAACAATCATGGATTAACTGAACTTAATCTGATAAAGACAATTCAATACCTAATTAGTGTCTTGTCTTTGCTGCATGTTTTGAAGCTTGCGGTTCATCATTAATGAAAGTAATTAAGTGAACAAGTATTTTATCACCAACAGCATCCCAAGAGAAGGGGACAGGTTGGCAGTGAAGGGAGAGGACAAAGGCATGGGTGGATCAATAACATGCAGTTCTGCCTTTCCTAGTGACAACTATTGTGCTTCCAATTACAATTGCTTTGATAGCATCCGGGGAATCTGAGTTGAAGTGAAGCATGCAGAGATAAATTGAGATACAGGGTTTCTGCCATAATCTTGGAAAGCTGACTGCTGTACTTTGACTTGACACTTTTTTGTTGCTTAGAGAACTTATAATAAATTATGTAACTTATTAGAGCTTGTCCAAGGGACAGACTAAGTAGGCTCTGCTTAGCAACTCATAATGTAGTTCTGATTATCTCTTGACAGCCACAGTTAAGTTGCGAATTTGTACTGCAACATGTTACTGTCTGTAAAACGCTAGCCTTTATGTTGTCATTCTTGCTTCATTATATAAAAGGTTATTTGCTAATTGTCTCTCTTACAAAGTGAAGAGAATGTACACCTTACTTAAAAGAAAAAAAAAACCACGAAATGATGCTGATAAAGACAAAATATTTGGAAAGGTTAAGAGTAAGATACTGACCTCTGTTACATTTGCTAGTCAAAGCACTTAGTGGACAGGGTTAAAGTATTCAAAGGTATTTTGATGGATATCATGTTTTGAACATGGAACCGCTATTAGAAATTCCAGATTTCACAGACTTGAAAACAAAGATCCGTATGATAAGACTAAAATTTAATACTTAGTGCCCAGTGAGCCTGCACCATTCAGAAAGACCAGGAAATTGGCAGCATATGAGATGAGGAAATACCAGAAGTGTGCATTAGTTTTGGAGAGACTTTCTGCACAGAAACACAAATAACTCTCAAATCCACCTAGTAACTTACATCCTAGCAAAAGGATGAATTGCATTGGAGGGACGATGGAAGTAAGTGGAGCTGCACGCTTTTGCCCTGCAGTTGGTGTATGTATTGAAAGTGGATGATAGTTTCCCGTGAAGGTCTGACTACAAATGTCCATGTTGGAGCTAAGGAACAGGGAACATTTCTGAAAAAAACCTGATCTTTTTTTAGATACCTGTTAGCATCAAAAGGTGCTTGGGCAAAGGCCTTTAGTCTAACAATCTATCTTTGGAGCTATGACTTCCATTGGATGTGTTTAGAGAAGAGAACATAAAAGCAAAATAGATAAACATAGCAGCTTCATGAGGAAGAGCTGTAGAGCTCAACTTGAGAAGAAAATTATGAGAAAAGGGGATGCTTTCAGAATCCAGACATAATTGGGATATAATTTGCGACTGGGCAGTAAACACTTGAGTCATTCCCAGCAAGCCAGAAACTCCCTGTGGTAGTGTGACTCAGAAATGAAGGCATTTGTAAGTATTTCCATGGCAATATTCTCCTCCAGAACTCTTATTCATATCTTGCAGCAGTGCACAGCATCCCTCAGAAAGACAGAGCCTGTGGCAATGAGCAGGTAGCTCTGTCAGCCCTGTTAAAAACATCTGTAATAACAGAAGCACTTGATGTTAAAGACCTTTTCTTATCCTTTTTTGAGGTACAGGCTGTTGATTAAGGCCTGGGCTTGGAAGCAAGGTGACTTGTCAAACATTAACTAATGGCATTTTAAAAAAAGCCAGGGGAAGAATTAGGATGGGGATGTAAATAACTGGCAAGTAGAGAAGAGCAAATGATTATCAAGTTCATCTGATATATCTGTCGTAGAGACTCCTGTCTGTTGTGGACCATGAATGAGTAGCATATAGGGTAGAAGGAAAAGAAATAAAACAAATACAGCAAAGGATCAGCTTGCAGTTGACTGAAAAATGAAGATTTTGCAGCAACATGAGTGTTACAATTCATTGATCCTGAAACTATTTTTGACACTCAAATGACATATGGATTCGGAAGGTTTTTATGTGGAGGAAAAATGACATATAGACCTGCAAAATGGTTGCTAAATTATTACATAAAATAATTATTATGGGTTCATGGACTTTTGCAGCTTCAAGCTATGTTGTTCTTCTGGTTTTGGCTGGGGTAGAGTTATTTTGCTTCACAGTGGCAGATATGGGGCTGCATTTTGGATTTCTGCTGAACACAGTGATGATAATACAGAGATGTTTTTGTTGTTGCTGAGCAGGGCTTGCACAGAGCCAAGGCCTTTCTGCTTTTTTTGCTGGCAATGCTGGTGAGGAAGTTGGGAGTGCATGGGAGGTTGGAAGGAGACACAGGTGGGACAGGTGACCCCACCTGACCAAAGGGGTGTTCCAGACCATGTGACACCCTGCGCTGTAGATAAAGTGGGGAGAAGAAGGAGGAAGGAGGGGACATTTGAAGTGATGGCATTTGTCTTCCCAAGCTCCTGTTTTGCGTGATTGGGCCCTGCTCTCCTGGAGATGGCTGAACACCGGCCTGCCCATGGGAAGCAGTGAATTAATTCCTTGTTTTGCCTTGCTTGTTTTCTCTATTGCACTGCCTTTATCTCAACCCACTGGCTTTTACCCTTCTGATTGTCCCCCTGATCCCACTGGTGGGGGAGTGAGCGAGTGGCTCTGTGGGGCTTGGTTGCCAGCTGGGGTTAAACCACAACAGTTGTAAAATGAGATTATTTTACCAGAAAATTCTTGTTGAAAGTTCCACTTGCCATTGCCAAAATCTCTGTCACAGCAATTAACCTGTTTAATTGTGTACTGGTAGGGGATCATTGAAGTGAACTGTAGTTGTCCTGGACTTCAAAACACCTGACATGCCTGTGCTGGGAGAAAATCTGGGAGAAAATAAGACTAAAGCAAAGAGGTTTTGAAACCATTCCAATAGATTTATTGCTATATGTGTTGTCTCAGAAGCAGAGACTATTCTGTGTCAGCCTTCCTACACTAACGATACAGTTTAGAAACCGTATGCCTTTCTTTAACTCCCCTTTACCACTGCTTTAGCAGGGAATTCATCACTAGGTGAAATGTGTGTTTTTCTGGTGTTTTTTGAAAAGTAGGGGGTAGTGAGGAGCATGTGGGAGGGTCTTTAAAGTCTCGTGAGCTTTTTGCACATAGACATCTCTACAATGTGGGGTCTGCAAAGGAAGGGATAAAAGGAAACCAGCATAGCTCTGCAGAATCCACAGCCTGGAGGAATGAGGAGTGCTGCACCTGGCTCTGGAATGTTTAGATTCTCTGATGTTACTTTGACAAATCTAGCTCAGATTGTCTCAAATGCTCTCTTCAGAAAACATTGTACCGTTAACGTGTGGGACTTTTTAAAGGTCCCAGCTGTACTTTACAGACGGAATCGTGGTTGGGTATGTCCACGTGATAAGGAATGATGATTTACTGTTGTAGGTGACACGCTGTGCTGGCTGTTGGCTGCTTTCAGAGATTCCTGATTGCCCTCTCCCTGTAATCTGTTCAGTGCTTCAGGTAAAATAGTGAATTTATAGTAGTTGTAGTGACAAGAAACCCATTTGTGTTACCTGTAGTTATGACTACTGGCAGTGATAGCCACTGCTCGCTCTGGAGAAAGCCTGCATCCAGCTAGTGCCACGTGGTTCAGTGAAAGTAAATTGGGTGTTGTGGAGGTAAAATATACACACATATTTCTTAGTACACCAGTTTCCAAGTGAAGACTAGGTGCATGTAAAATATATATAAGTGTAAAATATTTTTAATTGTCCATATACGCAATCTTTTTACGCAGGCATTCATAAATCTCATTTTGAACCTGTGCATAGAAAAGTTCTTATATTTGGTGCATCTCTACATTTCAGAACCTAAAAATGAGAACTTTCCTTTACAAAATCTAGAATAAGGCTGAGAGTATTAAGGATTGTTAGTAGAGCCTTTCAGCAGTAACTAGAAAGGGTCAGTTTAAGCAATAAGCAGAAGGAAATTCAGTCTGACAGGTGTCTAATGATTTCACCTTTAATGCAAGAAAAGAAAGATGATTCTCTTAATGACTAAAAAAAGCATGTACCTTTGTTAGTTTTAAATGTTTGCAAATTTGTTAATAGCTTGAGTATCCTTAAAAACATTAGCGGAGGCAGGCTGTTTTTTTCCATGTACTTTAATTTAATTTAGCTTGCTTAAATGGTTGACAACTTTGGAACTACTTTTATAATATCATAATAAAAGAATGTGCATGCAGACTTAATCAAGAGCATAAGATAGTTAAGCTGATAAAGGTTAGAAATTGTACAATTTGGATACGTTATGGAAGAATGTGTTGAAAGTAGGAGGAGACAGTTGATTCTCTAAGATGTTTCATGCATATTAGAAAATTTTCTTTTCTTTGAGAATTCCTAATATATTTAACTTCTAAAAGTAAATTTCTTCAAATCTTTTCTGACGTTTGACTACTTTTGTAGCCTTGAACCTGTGTAGATGTGTGGGTCTTAACCTGCATGAAGTCCGTGGAAAAGCCGAAATTCACAAATTTAAAACAAGGAATCTTTGATAAATTTGATAAATAGTTACAAGTAGCAACAAAATATACTTTGTTAAAGTGTTTTTGAATTCTTTCTAAGTATGTTATAATTAATTTTTTTAATGACTATGAAAGAGGATATGGATTTGACCTGTTATAATCTCTTTCCCAACACTAATGATTATTTGATACGCTAATTGTCATTACAGAAGGAACTGTAGATGATTTTCTTATGAAAGCTGGCAGCATGCTAAGAAAATATTGGTCTTTTTTAATTCCCAGAATAGGTTATCTCAGTGCAATAACTTCTCAGATTTTGTCTGCCTGTTGGGCCTTTTAATTTAATGGCAATGCAGCAGAAGAGTACGACAAAACAATAACATTAAATGAGCAACAGCTTTCTTGGATAAATAAGAACAACTCCACTCTATTTCTGCTTTAACATCCAATCAACTTTTGTGGTTGTTTATAAATGAGTAACATCTCTCTAAATCCACCATTAGGGCAGAAAGTACGAAGATACAATTATCTAATAGCTTGCAAGCTTGCAATGCTCCATACACATAGATTCTTTTTATTTAAAATTTTATTTGATCTTTAAATAAAGGAGCAGAAAAGTATGGCTCTGCAGTTTTAATGGCAACAATAAGATTCCCCAGAGGATGCTCTGTGTCTTGTAGTTAACCTCAAACTTCTTTCTCTTCATCATATTATAAAATGTTAATAAGATTTCTTCCATAAAACCTACTGTGAGAACATAGACGTTTTTGAGAAATTTGAGAAGTTCTCAAAAACATAGGCTGAAAAATATTGAAGTAGCTTAGATGTAGCCTAGCACACAAGAAAACAGATTCTTGGAAAAAAAATTTAAGTTCAGTTGTGAGATTTTATATTATGAAATAATTAGCTATTGATAGAGAAATTTAATCAATATAAAGGGAACTGATTTTATAGAAGAAATTGAAGGTTAGTATTTCGTTCACTCTGTCTGCACTATCACAGTGACTTGATAAAATATAGAAAGCCTAGTAAGAGCTGAGTCCTAAATTGATGGTGTCTTTTTAGGCCACATACCTGTGGCAAGTTTTGGGTGGGTGGATTTTGCAGCTCTTCTGCTTAAAAAAAAAGTTCTGTTATGATGTCAGAGTTTATTACGCAAGAGATAACAGCAAGAGTATTTTTAAAAAATTATTTAAATTATTTTTATTGTGACTCCAGATGGTACCTCTGTCTTTAAAAGGGAAGAATTAGTTTGCATTTGATAATGACTGGTTACCAGAATACACAGAAACATGTTTTCTTGAATATAATCTTTTGTACCAAGAACTGCTGGTTAGAAAATACAGCTCGTCTAAAGGATCCTGTAAAGAAAAAAGGCTCCCTTAAGCCCTTTGGCTTCAGTAAGCTTGCATTGAACCCGTGGGTCAGTGCCAAGGGAAGGTGTGTCCTGAGACAGTCCAAGGAGAATTAGGAAGCTGAAGACCATCACACGTCTGGATGACTGACATGTTATGGCACTTAGCAAAGAAGACACCTCTTTGAAAGGAACTTATGTGACCTGAGAAACTTATTAATGAGAAAACAAATGAATGTGAAGGATAAACTCATTCTGATGCTGTCAGGGAAACTAAAGCAGCCATGAACCTGAAAGTAATGAAGAACATAACTCAGAAGGTTTTGTACAAATAAGCATTCGACTGCTTGGAAAGCAATAAGAGCAGAGGTGCACTGAAATTTAATGAAAACTATTTCAAAGTTCAGAAATGTGTTCAGGTTGTGCTGGAGTTGCTGGAGTTCAAGAGTGGTTACTATGAAAGAGTTTCTCATCCTTTCTTATAAAGAAGGCAACAAATTTCAAATGCAATGCTAATCCACAAACTTGGAGGACTTAACTGCATTTAGGTCTAAGAGAAAGAGGAATAAATATGTGTGCTTAAGTGCTCTGTTGATACAATATAGTGCAGAAGAAGAGTATCAGTGGTAGGGCAATATACTTGTAGGGCCCATTCTCATAGAAATATTTCTACCCTGTCCAATTTCCCACAAGGAATTTTAGATTCGCTTCTGTTCAGTGTTGAGGTACAACTTATGGATTCTTTGCTCCCCAATTTGAGCTCCTAGCTATGCACAGCTGACTAAAACTGGGCATGATAAAGCAAGAAGTAATGTTGATTAGCTGAGACAAGATTTAGTCTTAATGAGATTGTGTGTTAAGATAGATGACTGGGCTTTATCTGGAGGAAAGAATACGCTGGTCACCATGTTTCCTAAACTCTGACAAGAGGAATTTGCAGGAAGCATTTGTGCTGTTGTCTTGCTTACTGTCATGCTATTGCCACAAACCATAGGGCTGGTATGACCTCATCTACACATGTGAATTGTGATCCAAAAAGTTCTGAAAGACTGTTCTTTAGTCTCATTACTGAAGTTTTAGGTTGTAGTGTGGACTTGCATAGTCAAATTTCAGTGTTAACACTGGAAAGTTGATGCTCTGTCATTCTCTTCTTTCTAGGCAGATTTATGCCCCTTATTAAATCTGTCTTTTAGTCCAAAGCGAGATGAATTATTTTTAGATTTAGTTGATACTCTCTTTAATAGATCCTACTATGTATTAGGGAAGATATTATTTTCTGTCCAGGCAAATGTCTCTGCCTAGGACAACTAACTAGTTTCTGTTCCCACAGTATCTGAGCGGATCATATCATAACTGCACTTCTCTCCCCCGTGCTTATGCCTTTGCCCTGAGTCCCAGAGAAATGGCAGTGGCAGGGTGTTGACTCCAGAGATCCAGAAGGCCAGTGGGTGACTGCAATGGGATGTTTCCCTCTTTAGAAAACTGACAGTACAATACTCTCTTATCCTTGCCCATATATTGTCTGAGTAGCTTATGGCCATGATGGGGCATGTTGTGTTAGTTTCTAATTTATATTACTGGTGCATGCTTGATTTTATTTCTTTTTCATACTCTCAGAAGTAAAAACAGTAAATCAGTCCTGAGGGAGACCTGCATGAAGGTGTCAAGGATAGTAACATAAATGAAGCTGCTGAATGAATAGCAAACTCTTGTGTAGAAGAGTACTTTTGTCCTCTATACCTTTATTGATGAACTAATCAGATTGGACAGGCTCCAAATTCCCAGACCAGACAAAGAAACTTTGCAAAGAATGAAAAAGTGCCTGGGAGCTCAGAGGAATGCACACTGATTAAATCAGGTTAAGACAAAGGCTTACGGACAGCCATTTCATCTGTTCCCAATTATGGTAGGTACTTAAAACAAGTGGGCCTCCCAAAACTTGCAAGAAAAACTTGCCTATAGGTCCTATGCATTTCTTTCTTATCCTTTTCCTCTTGTCTTATGTTTCCTTAAACAAATAACTTTTAGTTTTGAAGAGTCATTTTGTACTTTTATAGAAATCAGTAAAAGAGATCAAAGTTCAATTACTTACTGAGATAATAATAGGTGATAATTTCATCTGAAGGTTCCTCTTGCTATAATGTTTAGGCAATGAATAGAGGTGAAATAAGCAGTAAAATCAAAACTAGTCCAACTGTCATGGCCACGTTTCTTTTGCTGTGGCTGTGTCCAAACACATAACCTAGAATGGCATTAAAAGCCTGGCTTTAATGTTGATGTGTAATGAAGGATGGGCACAGTTAGCTAATGATGTTAAATGCAAATACCTTCTATAGATTTGCTGTATGTTTCCTGTCCAGAGAAAAAAATGTTGTCTGTCTTTGTAAGCACATCCTTTTTGATTATATCTATTGAGAGTGTTGAAGAGAAAAATGTTCTGTAATGAAGAAACATTCAGTAATTTTAATCTTCAAGGAGATGTACTGATAATCAATAAGGATATTTTCTCTAGAGCATGCAACGAAGATACGTCTTGACTTTCGTAAGAATAAAGAAAAATGTTTGGCTAGGGTATTGCACTTTTGTCAGGTCAGTGAGCTGCTGTACAGAGTCTTCCACTTTGCAATATTTTTCACTTAATCTGATGGTTGTAAAAATGCTTGACTGAAAGTTGTGGATAACGTATCTCTTGTGCTCTCAGAGCTAAGGGAGAGTACTAGGGAAGATTTTCCTTCGAATATGCATTTAAATTTTTTAATGAGACTGCTTTGGTAAAGGACATACCCCTTTGAGGTTTGTTTAGCAGAAATGTTTGTGCAATGAAACACAAATGTTTGTACTGGTGGTGATAATTTTTTTTAAGCTTTCTTATTGGCAAAAAGATGGAATTCAACGAGTAAAAGATGAGTGAGAATAAATGCACCTTCATGAGTGTTCACTGCATTATAGGTGGTTAGAGGATATCTAAACATAGATGAGACCAACAATGTGCATGTGGGGACGACCTATAGTTCTCTCTGTAAATGCACATCCTAGTTTATATTTGTTTCTGTTCCTGTGAATCCCATTAAATCTTTTTTTCCTGAAGTTAATTATTGATAAAATTATTGTATCTCTACATACTGAAGAATTTTGGAAGTGTGCTATACACTAGCCTCTGGATGGTATCCAGCTTTTAATTACCATGGCATCTGGCTCACTGTAAGGTGGGTTAGACATCATGGCACTTAGGAACATCTGCAGCCATATGGTGTTCTTCATGGGTCAGCATTCCCAAATTGCTCTTTCTGGTGGAGTACCAGGTGATGTAAGTATTGGTGAGAAATTACAGGGCTTGACATAGGTTAGGAAGCAATTAGCAGCAAAGAGGGACCAAGGGCAGCTTAAAAAGAAAGTGTGGCTTTACCTGGGGAAGTATCCAATTGAGACAAAACTGGGAAAGGGGAGAGCCAGAGGTAACCAAACTGCGGTCCAACCAGGACACTGCCTGATCTAGTTATGACCTACAGTTGTGAAATTAGCCAGGGATTTTGATAGCCAGGATACCCTTGATTCATTATCTTTCCAAATTACAATTTCCTTGAATATGGGAATTGGTTTTCTGCTTCTTAATGCTGAGGCAATTTTACTCTGGCTGTGTTGAGAGCGAGATAAGTGAAAGTGAGGTATTGTTTAGTTGCAGTCAGAGGCAGGTAAATTAGAGAACTGAATAAAACTATAAATCCTGTGTAGTTTAGATTTCTGGAATAGCACGAATTGCTGGAAATATGGTGCATGATTGACTTTGCTGAATTTAATTGTGACTAAATTCAAGTGCTAATGCAAGTTGTGGAGTCCTGAATTCACGCAGCCTTTGCTGACACCATAAAAAATATTTTTGAAACAGCAAATATGCAGGTTTGAAACCATTGGCATACAAAATATTATGTAGGCCCTTTGGATTTGGATTTAATAATTAGTTTGCTACTTCTCTGTAAATCTGTGTTCTCAATGTGTTTTTTCAAAGTACGATTAACAGTATTCAGGTACATTTTAAAGGAGGTGTCATATGAATGAAACCCCTAAAAAACTTCATGAATATAATTCCTTGTCAAATGTATCTTGTTGGGACACACTGCATACACTGACTTGTAGAGATCAACGTGTATGAACAAGATTTTTACTTATTTTCCTAACTTATTTTTGGACTGTAAAATAGGAGATCATGCTTCCATGGAAAGACATTAAAATATCAGTAACGAAAAGCTGGCAGTGGCTTTTCAACAGGCCTATTGGACAGCAGAGTTACATGTTCAAAAAAACAGTATTGTTTTTGTCACAAGACTAATACATCTCCAATAAATCAACGTTTCTTAGAAAATTTTGTGTTAGAACATGTTGTATGCATGGGTATTAAGGCTTCTGGATTGAATGTAAACACAGAAGGAACATGATAGGCTGTTGTGGCACATAGCTGAACAATAAAAATGGTGGATGGGACTTCAAAACCAAATTGCTTATCTATCAGTAATAAGGCTTTTGCATCTCTGCTTACAAACAATTTTTTTTCTACTTTTTCACTAAGGCCAGGGTGGAGGGGGTAACAGATGTGCAAAGTGTGTTAGCCAATTTAAAATTCTTTTCCATCCTAATTGCCCCATCTTGTGCCAGTGAATTTTAGGGTCTAGACAGGTTGAACAAAATACCTCTTTGTTTTAACTCACTAAGTAATCGTTTCAACTGATACACTCTTATTTTTACATGGAGAATAGCACTGGTGACCTTATTCTTCCTGTTGCTTAAAGTTTTATAGACCCATGTAAAATCACCCCATGTACATCTAAGCCAGATTGTGCAATCTTAGTCTTCTTAGTTTTCCAAATAAAAGATACTCTCTACCTTCTGATGATTCCAAAGCACATCTGGAGACAGTTTTTTCTTTTCCTTAATAATTGAATGCTTGTAAAACCGCTCAGAGCAGAGGTGCTCGTTAGTACACAGAACAGGTGACCTGAGGTTGCACCAATTCCTGCCTTCTGCCCTGCTGTGGTGGCCTCCTCCCAAACGATGGGCCCTTCACAGAGGTGTGGACAAAACCCGTGTTACGCATTTTTCCTGTGCCGCCTACGGAAACAATCTCGCGCACAAATCGGCACCGAAACGGGGCAGATTCTGGTGATCCAGCAACCTCGGTGCACAAACTATGCTTCAGTTTCAAACCAAAAATATTGCTGGCAACCATTTTACTTCATAACTCACGTTGTTCAATACTAAAGTGAGGAGCTACTTGTCTGCTAAAATTTTGTTTCATGCGTCAGTGCTTTATGTCCTCGACTATTACTTAGGTGCCTACTATAACTTTTGTCTGGGTGCCATTGAATGCAATTATATTTCCAGAACAGTGAATATTTTTCTGTTAGCTGTGATGATGTATTTTCATTGGATATTATAAACAAAATTTTTGACCTAAATTATTCTCTTCTTTGTACGTTGACCTTCTGTAATACATTTTGCTGAGTAGGTTTAGTGTGAAATCATGGAAAAAAACCCACATTTATCTGAGACTACTATTTCATTTGGGTTCTTCTTAAAATCACAATTTTTATTAATAGGAATAATACTATACAGCTTTATCACTAAGTTTAAAAAATTTTCTGCAAAATCATATTTATCTTTTAACTAGCACTATTTGATTAGAAGTTAGTGAATTTTTACTACAAAGTATACATTTTTTATGCTTTTCCTATAATGCTTATGTTCTGTTTCTTCTGGCTGTGCTATACCATTTTTTTAGTGCCTTCCTTTTTCTCCTCAGTCTCCTTCATATTATCTTCTTTCTCTGCTCCTTCATTATCAACAATATCCATAATCTAAATTTCCCAATTTTCTAATTTTCTTTATAGAAGGTAACTCTGTAACAACTGGGACTGTGACCTAACCCTGATTAATGAAAACATCTTTTCTAGTGTGTTATGCTGGATGCTTTACTACAGTAGCTGTGCATTAGTGTTTATGCAAATTTTTCCATGTTCATATTGTTCTGTTTTGTGTAAATTTATCACTTTCTAGGCAGAAATGTTCTACTGTGGGGTATCTATTTTATTCATTATTTGAGTGAATGCTGTATAAATTGATTAAAATGCATGGTGTAGGTGTGGAGGGCGCAGTGAGGTGGTTGAGAAGTTGTGTCATTAGGGAATGAGTGAATGGATGACAAAAAGGTAGTTCCTAACATCACATACTTCTAGAAGTTAGGGTTTATTTTAAGAAAGTATTTATGAAGTCAAATTCTATTTGCCCTTGGTGCTACAGGGAGAGTGATATATATATTAGCTGTAGAATACAAAGGGGAAATTCCAACTGTTCATTTCATAGACAGTTGGCCAAGAACTAAACACGTTTGTGAGACTGAGCATTTCCTTTACAAATTCATTATATATTGCTGTTACTTGTTTGCAGTTTTCACAGCTCTCCTTGAGTTTTCTTCCTGGTGAGAACTGACACGAAGTGTACAAGGAGTTTAGCAGTGGCATTGCCTGTGGAACCTTAGGTGCTCAGAAGGACCTGCTCCAAGAGTCACATGCAAATCCTAATGCTGCAACTTGAGCTAAACAAAGTTTTCCAGTAGAATTAACACAGAGCACAAACACGGAGGAGAAACCAATGAGGTGTTTTAAAGTGACATTTGACCCCTGGGAGTCAAGAAGAGCTAATGTAGAAGATCTTTAAGTCCACCAGTGATAAGTAGTTATGAATTGGGTGTAAAACACAAGCATCTGTTTAACATATCAGAACACTGCCAAGCTGTTGAGGACAAGTAACTTCCCTGCTCTAGTCTGGAATATATTGAGCAGCTTGAGCCAAAGAACAATCAGTTTATTGGCAGGGGTGGAAAAATGTACTTGGCTTTCCCCTCATATAAATAAATAGCTTAGAGGAGTACACTGGCATGGATGAAGAAAAACAAACAAAAACCCCGTGTATTAAAAGATGTGTTGATTTATATCCATTGGGATTGAGAGTAGTTTAATCTAACACTGTCTAAACATGAGGCAGGTTCTGAATATGTAAAAAAGAAATAAAAAACAAACCTCTTGAAATAGATGGGTTTAGTTGCATTTGCTGCCCAGACTTGGACGCAGCAAAGAAATGGGAAATGATGTGCACATGGCCACACAGTGAAGATGCTAGAAAATCGCCAACTCTGACATCAAGTGACAGGAAGATGTCGATTAACACCGCATGTCACACTAAAAGGGTAGTTTTGCATTCAGGATGAGTCACAGGACAATAATGTGCAACTTGCCTTTTACCCACTGACTGAGAGAGATAAGAGGAGAAAAGGAAAGCTGGTAAATATTGTAAGGAGGGAGAATAGATACTAAACTTTTAAGGAGCGAAAAGGACAAGAGTTTTCCTCGATTTTACTCCTTGCCAACATAGGGTGAAGACTTCTACTGTCCATTTGGCTTAGTCAATTTTCCCTGAAATAAAATAAGTAAATACTGCTCCCTTGTGAAAGAAGGAAAAATGATCTTGGTAAAAATACTATTCATCATCAACGCTCTACTTTGTAAGGAGGTTATTGTTGTCGGATAATTTTAATGAGAAAGTATTTTATTTTTTTTCTCTTCACAAGTATGGTAGCATTTCTTCTGCAAATGGAAACTTTTATACATTGCAAAAGCAAAGTTAAAATGTCGCCACATGCATTTGAAAGAGTTATATGTATGGCTTTCCTCTCTGTTTTATACATGCCTTCTCCTCTTTAACTGAATTATTCATTGATCTTTCCTATGCATGGATTGTTTTTCTATAATTATCTGTGGGTTATTTTAGGCAGATCCTAAGACCACAGGATAAATCACATTGGAAGGGACTTCACAAGGTCTCTAGTTCAAACTCCTGCTCAACTCAGGGTCAGCTGTGAGAACAAATGAGTTTGCTCAGAGCTTTATTTGATCTGGTCTTGAAAACCTTGAAGGAGGGCAATGGCAAAACCTCTCTGGGCAGCCTGCTTATCTACCTTCATGACAAAAAATGTTCTCTATACCCAGTCTGAAACTTTTTTTGTTTTTTCCAAATTACAGCTATTGTCTCACATCCAGTACCACAGTAAAGAGTCTGGCTTCATCTTCTTGATAACCTTCTCCTGGAATATTCTTTATCTTGATACTGGTTTTTCTCTACTCCAGATTAAGAAAACCCCAGTAACCAGGGCTTTTCTGACCTACCCTGAGGTTACAGCTGTTACACCTGTCTCCTGTGTTGAGCAATGACTTTTCTACTGTTTGTTCCTTTTAGTAAGCAGGAGTCTTAAATTAAAACAATCAGCTTTCCTGCCTCATGCTTATTCTTTTTAAACTTTGGAGTTTCTGGCACTCTGCAGGCACTACAAAACCCCCAAAATGCTGCAGCCTGAAACAAAGGTCTTGCAAAAATTTCTAGACTGCCCTTATCTGCACTATCTTCCTTTCTGAGCAGTGCCCCAATCTGGTTGTGTTGATGTTTATGCAGTAGTGCCTGATTTTAGCTTTAGAGCAGCGTTTCAATGCATGTCAGGCCCACTTAGGGCATATTTTGCCCAAGGTCACGAGGGTGGGATGTGAAGCCAGGTCTTCAGAGAATGATGCAAATCCTGCAGCTGTTCCACGTTGTCCCTGTACCCTTCCCCACCAAGCCCCTCTAGCCCCCCTACTCAGGCTGCTTCTTGCTGGTGAGCATCAGAATGTGTTTCAGGGTGTAACTGTCAGCAGAATTTTGTTTGTGTGAGAGAGATTGAGACTGGTGGGGTGATGTATTGTCCTTTCCTTTCAACTTCCATTTCTGAATGCTCCCAAACCACTGCACTATTTCATGGCTTCCTGGAAGGCCCTTAATATCACTGTTTAAAAAAACTCAGAAAAGAACACCTGTTGTATGGATAATGAGCTAGTATGGCAAAGAATCTAGTACTTCTATTTTCTCTCTGTTGTCATGTTATTGCTGTCCTTTGCAAAAGGTCTCGCAGTCTGTGCATGTTGAGATAGCAGGAAGCCATGCAACACGGATGGTGGTTTGATTTTTCTTGGCACAGAAATGAGAACAGTGAAAATCGGGCAGTAGCAGTACTGAAATGGGTTAATGTCTTTTAAAGATTCTCAGCAGAAAACTATAGCAGCAAAGGTTAGGGGGCTGTGCATGGTTCAGTAAAGTTCTGCTTTCCACCTATCATCAACAAACTACGAAACTGGGGGCCAGCATCTCTCTTATGAGTGTCTGCTAAAATAACAAAACAAAAGGGCTCACAAGATTAGTAATGGCATGAAGAATCTTTTTTCCTCTGGTTATTATGAGAAAAATTTGTTACTATCAGTCATCTGTTTGGCTTTTTGTGTTCAGTAAACTGATGGGTCTGCCTGATGACTTGTGGGCAACTGCCCTCACCATGCAGCTGGCGCTCCCTGACAAGCATTCAGTAAGGCCAAGTTTTGTATGGCTGGAGATGTGCAGTGCTATCCTTATGCTTAAATCCATCCCCTCGTAGCCGTGATTGATGTAATTTGGCTGTCAGAGCTTGGAGGCAGCTTGCACTGCTACTATCCATGCTATACTTGTCTCTGCTTTAATGGAGTGGTTCAATTTCCATGGCTGTATTAGCCTGGCTTCTTTCTCAAGCACAATAAAAATTCCTTGAACATGCCACATGTGCACTTTTACTTAATTACCAAAACAGCATTTCTCAAATAAATAAAAAAACCAATACTAACTGACTTCTCATATAGAGTGTGATTTGATGCAGTGGGCAGGCAGTTAGTTGCAAAAGTCAAAGGGCTTATTTTTTTCTTCATTTTTCTTAAAATCTGAAATCTGCCAAAGCTGCCTACTGCTCTAAATCTTTGGGACATAATTTAGTGTCGTGCAAAGATGCCTTATACTTGCTATTTTAGCAAGATGCATCTCAAAAGGATTACTGAACTTGGATGGAGAAGTAATTAAGGCACTTCTGCTAATTTACTAGCTGGCCTGCTTAGGTTAGTTTGGGTGTCTCTGCATAGCATTACACTGTGTGGCATGGGTAGAGCATGGTACATTTAAGAATAACTTTTTGTCAAGCCAGACTTTTCATCCTCTTGTAGTTTAGCTTTGATGTTCTACTGCCAAGGGCTGTGAGCTACTTAATGTATGACATTCTGCTTGAACTTCCAAAGCCTGAATTTTTAGGTCTTGCTTGCAACTCTGGCATGAGGTTGTCTTCCTGTGACCAGTCATGCATGGAAGGAAAAGCAGCTGCAGAAATCCCTTTTTACTGCATATATTGAATATGTCTGCCTCCCCTGCCCTTGTAAGCTTTTACTTCAGACACGTGCCTCGCAATTCCAATATGTGTAAAGTAAATAGAGGGGGAAGCCTTGAGACATATCACTCCAAAGTTATCTCAGCTCTCCTCCAAACCAGCCTGTGCACCATCTAGGACTCCTGGGAAACCCAGGGAAAGTGCTGCATATAGTGCACAGCACAGTTAAACCTGAACCACGCAGCACAGAGGCACTGGCAATAAACCTCCCTCAGCTGTTGTATTAGGAAGGGAACTTTCCTCAAAACAGGCAGTGTGGTTTCAAGAGCTGTTTCTTAGAGTTTTGAAGTAGGCACTTGCCTGTCCCATTTATGTACCCTGACCTACTAATTATTGTGGTGCACATTTTATTATAAATCATAATGTTCATTTTTGCATAAAGTTCAATCTTTTCCAATTAAATGTCTTATGAGAAGTTACAATTTCTTTAAACAAAGAAAATAAAAAACCACTTATAACAATCCTGGTGAAAAATGCTACTGTGTGAAAGCTACTGTTAATAAGATGTAAAATCAATACTGCTTAACCTGATGGTTGCTTAACATCCGTTTGACAGTTTTTACACCCTTGGTAGTTTTTTAGTCCTTATAGTCAGAATATCACTCCATAATATACAGTTATAGCCTAATCTATCTCTATCTAAATTCTCACTGAAGTGTTAGGTGGGCATATTTTTTTCATTCACAGAAATCCTCAAAATGTGCATTGTGGTAGAATTGAAAGCTGTCAAACTGCTCTGTGTGCCTGGTGTAGGTGAGGTGAATCTGCTCTATGGTATATTAGGCTTGTGAGCTCTTTTTAAAGTGGAAGCTGTTCTAGAAATATTTTAGGCATAATTAGAATATATTGGAAGAGAAATCCCAGTGGAAATAAGTGCAAAATGTGATTGGCTCGTGCAGGCTCTCTGAGGTGCTGCCTACCAGAGACACATAAAACACATAAAGAGTTCAGTCAGCTTTAAAGGTAGGTGAAATGAGCATCTGCTTATCCTAGCAAGGTGATACAGCTTGCAAAGATATATTAAAAAAAAAAGGAAATTTGCCCTGGTGGCTCCTTTGCTCTTTGTTGGCAAGGAATATTTGCTGCTAAAATTTTCAAAATGCTGAAGCTGGTCTTTCTAACCTTTACACAGACTTGGGAGGCTAATAGGGGAGGGAATGAGAAAACTGTCAGAAATTAGTCTTCCTAGCAGCACCAATTTCATCTTGGATTTGTAGCATGTGTGTAAAAAAGAGGAGAGTGGGCTTAAACAGCTGAACAGAAGCTTATCTGTAGCTTGTTTGTTTTACCAAACCAACCAGATATGGATGAAAGGTGCCCAATGGAAACAGGATTTATTCAGGGGTAAAAAGAAATTGCATATAACAAAAGTAGAGCCTTCCCCGCTGTATTTTTTGATACAAAATAAGTAAAAATAGGATTTAATTTAATTTACCTACTGTATCTTCTGTATAATTGTATCTTGGGACTCTCGTATCTTCCTCAGGTAGGAATGGACAGTGAAGTGGAAATGTGTAACTGGAGTCTAAAATGTTGGCTGTCAGGTGTCATGAGAGAGCAATTCTATTGAACAGTTTTTGACATGGTGTTAGTTAAGAGTTTGGAAGAAAGCCATTTTTTGAGCTACTATAATAGCTGTCTGAAGTGGAAAGTAAATTTCATGCAGGAGCTAAGTCATTGCTTTGGCTGAGGAGATGAGATGTGAATTCAAGCAAGATACTTCAGCCAGCTAAAGTTTGTGGCTGTTTTTTAAGCAAGTGTCTGTACGCATACACTGTGGTTGTATTTAAATAGATCCATAAATTTTTAAATATGACATTGTTTGGGAAACTTTATCTGTCTTCTTCAGCTTATAAAAGGCTGAGCAAGTGCTTAGGTGTTCAGAATAGTTAATCACTCCTTTTTTACCATGGTCTGTGGTTTGTTATGCCCCAGATTTTTCCCATCTTCTTGAGGTGGAATCTTAATTTATTCACCCTTAAAATGTGGCCGTATTTCCAATTAATAGTTTTGACTGCTACTTGAGGTGCTTTGAAGGAAGTGTGAAAATGGATGGGACCAGAGAAGTGTAAACTGTTATTGCTATTATACTTCAGCTAAAACCGAAATTTGCTCTCTCTAGAAACAAAATCTGTCAAAGTTAATATTTGTTGTAGTGGACTACAAGCAATTTATTCAAAACCTGTGCAATGGAAATGTTCATGTGTTGAAGACTGCAGAATTTAGCTTTTATAAACCTTTGCTTTTTAAAGGAAGCAACAGATTCATCATTAATTTTTGGATGATGTACAGAACATTCTCTCCCCCTTTTCATCTGACAGTGAAGATTACCCTTTTCTTTGCTTTTATTTCTCCCCTTCAGAGCAGCAAAATTGCTAAGTAATCCTGAAGACAGGAACTGTATTTATAGCCCCCCAGTTAGCTCACTGAGAGAAGCATTAATGCAAATGAGTTTACGCCTTTAAAGAATGCTGCAATCATGTGATGCCTTCCTAAGGCACGAAAGATAAGGTATATCAAATTTAGAAGCTCTTGAGAAAGGTATATCCTATTAAACAAAAACCTTTGCTGTTATGAAATGAGAAATATACAATAAGGAAAAAAAGTGACATATTTGTTTTTAAATCGCATGTATTTGGGGGAATCTAAGAAAAACCTGTTAGACTATCCCCAACTCCTGACAATCACATCATTTGTGTAAAAGCTATGCTGCTATTTGTTAACATGGTTGCTATGGCAACAGAAAACCTTCATCTCTTCAAGGTAAAATCAGAAGTGCAGTGAGTGTGGAAATGCAAGAACTGACTTTACACATACACAAATGTGTGCTTTGTCTCTTATTCCTCATTTCCCAATAGAAAAGGACTAAAGCTTTTCTCTTTCGTTCTGGCACTGCGAAGGGCAATTGGGAGCTCTGAGTGGTAAAATGTGAAACCTTCTGAGGGGCTGAGACACTACTACCTGCTGGGCTGCCAGTGACTTCAACAGATGGTATCAGGTCTCAAAAGAGCCTAATTGGCTTATCATAGGCAATGCACGTGTTACAAGGGTTTAGATAAAGCCAGCAAATACACCTTAACTTGATGACTTGATTTTGTACCTGTGCTTTTAAAGTAAAATATAGCTAAGACAGTATGAATCCATTTGAAAGAGCTGGATTCAAGCCTCTTGGAGCCTGCAGTCCTCTGCTGGAGTTGTAGTACAAATTACTGAAAACATCTATGGTGGATGTTGCAGGCTGGCACAAGCTGTGCGTTCGTGTGGGAAACTCCGTGCTGTCCTTGCTCTAGGAATTGTAAGGGAAGATCAGCTAACGTGTCTAAAGTATTGTCATGATCAGCTAACGTGTCTAAAGTATTGTCATGATCTGCACAATATTCATGGAACCATATGCTCTAGTTCAGGGAAAGGAATGGAATTCAGAAAATTGTAATTTTGTCAGAAGTAATATAGTTTAGTTAATGAGCTATATGCATCAGTTTTAATGAGCACAAGGATTGCCCCCCGTTTCTTTCTATTGGACTGATCGACAAAGTAAGTCCTTTGCTGTCAGTAAGGTTTTCTGAGCTTTTAAGTTTTATTTCAAGGCTTCTATATGAGTACTGAGTGATAAGAAAAATAATTCTAGAAATAATGTTTCATTTATGTGTTTTGTAGTCATCGTGTTTTCAAATATCTCCATTGTCCTGCATTGAAACTGTTTTTTTTTCTACTTCAGCAGCTCCATCATGTGTGTGTCCTCAGTGGACAACATAACTTTTAAAACCAATTTAAAAAAAAAAAAAGACCTGTCAGAGAAGCTAATTCTTCTTCTCTGATATATAATATGCCATCCAGGAAAAAGTAGCAAACATTAAAGCACAAACAAAAATACCTGCCCAAAACCCAAAACTTGCAAACTCAAGAGGATAAAACCCTGATCTTGAAGGAATCAATGTGTTTGTACAGACCATATAGGGGAAATTATACTGGATCCAAAACTGGAATTAAGAGAACTTATTAATTGTAAAGTTTTTGTAAGATTTGACGCATAGACACCTTCAGGTGAGTCTGGGCACGAAGCTGCTGCATCGCATGACAAAAGGAAGTCCCCCTCTGGAGAATGACTTTCAGAGATTCACTGGATTCATGTAGTTACTGTTCTCACACTGTGACCAGGGGCACAGAAGCTGCTTTTGTTGATTTACGCAATGAGATTATAGAAAAGTGTAGATTATAGAAAGGGAGCAGACTCAAGAACTCACACAGTATTATTTGTTGATCATGATGCTGCAACAGAATTTCCTACAAATCTTCATTCAGTTCCACAGGTCCTTGAAGGATTAGGCACAGGTTCATACATATTTTGCAATGTTTGCTGGCTGCTTATGGGATAAGATTGTTTGTAACATTCCACAATTTGGTCAGTAGTCTATATGACAAGTAATATTTTTGTCATCTTTGGATTTTCTGCTTCAGTTTACAAGTTGTTTTCAAATTTGAGATTTGTTTCATAGCTGCTATCATGTTAGAAAGTTACAAAAACAGGAATATAAATCAATTAGCTGCACTGTTCTTAAACTGCATTTTGTATGAAACCTTGGGGTTTGCAGTTAAACGCTTGTGTAGGTCCATTCTTCTGGAGAGAAACAGGTATGCCAGAAGGTTTCTCTGAACTGCTTGTGTACAGGGAGAGCAAGCAGTCTATAGAAGCCAATAAAGTGGCACCCTATGTCTCCAAATTAGCAAGGAACTAGAGTTTGATTAAAATTGCTATTGGATTCAGTAAGTTAGAGGGCTCTTACCTAGCACTGTCTATAAAATTAATCAGCCACAAAACACCCCATGCAGATTGGCAAGCTCTTCATCCAAGAAGTTTTAGAAAATAAGCACAACTGGCACTTCAGATCCCCAGCACGTATGAGAACAATATGCTTCACAGCAGTTTGTGACAAACCAGCATGCATTTTAGCACTTCCTTCCTCATTGAGGCTGTCACACGTGCAATAAATGCACGTACACGCGGTGCTACTCCTGGCATGCTGCTTCATTGCATGGATTGGTTATGGCATCCATGGTCACTTACTGCCCCTTCCCTAAGCAGCTGCCTGCTCCTGGTTTCACATGTGCTATTTGGAGCCCAGCAGGGGACAAGCCTGCACTGGGAAGTTTGCTGTGAAAGCTTAAAGGCATCAGCATCGCAAGTACCCGTTATATTGCCCCTGGAGAACGCTAAGAGAAATAATGTGATTATTCATTTGAATCTGAAGTTGGATGGTAAAGCCTCAAAAGCTATGGCAGCACAGGCTAGAGGAGTTCCTCCATAACTCAGCATCCCAGTAGAGACCTGGCTGGGAATTCAGTTCCTAGTCAGTGATCATATGAAAAGAAGGTGTGTGTTTCTCTGGCTGCAAAAAGCCAGATCTCTTCAAAGCACTGTTCACTATCTCATTAGTGCTTCTCACACTGGCATTCATTAACCTTCTTCTGACGTGCTGTACAAGTTCTGCAGAATGAGGGAGTCACACTCCTTGCAATTTACTGTTCCAGCTAAACGTCTTTACAATAGTATTAAGAATCTCCATCCCAGGTTGATCCAGGCCAGTAGCCCAGGACCTTATTTCCTAACCTGTCATTTATTAACCATGAACTAGTATTGATGTTAGATGGCTAAGAGAAGGTAATTTATAGACTTTTATGCTGAGTAGGCCTTTCTTTTGCCATACTGTGATGCTGAAAGAACTGGACAATTTTTTTTGTTGTCCAAGTCTTTGATAGGTTCAGGTTAGATTATCTCATGCTGAGCTTCTGGAGTAACTATGTCTGCAAACCAACAAAATCCTACATTTCACTAGTTAGCCTATTCCCCAGGTACACAGGAAAATTCTTTCCCAGAGTTGTCAAGGTCTGCTTCACACCCTTGGCAGTTTCCAATATCCTTACACATTATGGCAATCCACAAAATGGCTTTCCTGGACTTTTTGTGCAGTAGGTGCTCCTCTGGACATCGTTCTGGATTTCTGCATTTGCAGGCTGCAGTCAGCAGGATCCCCGAGGCAGTCTGTGCACCCAGCCCCCTGGAGAGGCACCCACAGGGGACATGACCTCGGGGAGACTGAGCAGTGGGGTGTGTGGGAATGCAATTTGCTGCAAATCAGAATGATGCTGCTGTAGGTCAAAGAAGTTTATAATAAAATATTTTGAAATAGTCCTGTAGTACTGGTAAGGTAGAAGTACATATTGTTTTTTGTGTTGCCTTCTTTCTGATTGCTTGGGTCTAGATGTTTTGCTCAGGTGATTCTGTAGTACAAGGTTAGTCTATTCATTACTAGAAAGCAGCATTTCTTTCTCCCCAGAGTTTAATTTCTAAGCCTCAGATCTGCTGCACTGTAAGACAATAGACAGTTAGAATTGATTTTAGAAAGTTATTGTTCAAGATCGTTGTTCAGTATGTTCCAAGGTTGCTACTTCATGCTTTTTTATAATTACAATCTCCACTTGAACTTATTTTTAGTGTTTGGGTGATTTGAATTGAAGTATGTTATGGTTTTATGTGTTGGTTTTTTTATTATTTTTAGTTTCACAGCCCTCCCACACCCCCCCAACAAAAGCAATTTCATCAGACAATTTAATTGAGAAATCAATTACGGTAGATAAATCTTATGCTGAATGCTGTGTAAGTATAGAGTGTAATCATTTGTCTAAATAGTTCTGTATGTTTTGAATTGAAACAATTTGTGCTTCATAGTTAATTTACAAGTTTTGGTTGTGCTCAGGCTTCAAAAGAGTTTTAGCAGTGTTGAGAAGAGGAAGGAGCTAAGCAGTGTGCAAGTTTGTGGCCTGTACTTGGTGACTTCCACAAGATATATCATTACCCTCAAGAATTTGTGATTAAAAATTACTCCTCCTCTTTTCAGTACGGTCAGCAGAACAGTGAATCTAATTTTATACCAGTTCTGACCTAATTTTAGGAAACTGAGTTCCTGTGGGTCCTGTGTTACTCCCTAGCCTATTTTCTGTGAGCCCCTCTTACAAGGGAATATGAGGCTTGTCTTGGACTCTAAAAAACCTGACCAAAGGCAACCCTTAGAGCTATTTTCATGTAGGCACTTGTTGCTTGCATGAGCTGTACCCTGCTGTAACCTTTCTTTTAAGGTTTTCTTTAGGTAGGAGTTAGTCTGGTTTATTGCTGCTTGTGGACACAGGAAAAGATGGAGCACAAAGGGAAATCAAATTATCTGAATTACCTTCAACCTTTTATGTTTCTTAATCACACTTATTTCAAATGCTAGTATTCAAGTCTGCTTCATATGGCTCATTATGATGTGAAAGCTTAGGTCTATAAATAATAAATTAAATGTATCATAGCTTACCAAACAAATAGTTTCTAGGAGAAGAGCAAGTTATTCCACTCACTTAGATACTTATTGCACAAACATTTATACAAAGCGGGGGAGGGCATTATCTTGAACCATTTCTCTTGGATTACAGACAATCCCTTCTTTTTTTGAAACAGTGATGACTCTTATAGAAAAAGCTGGAGACCAGAGTCAGCTAAAAGAAAGTGCTCCTTTCAGGGAAGCTGAGTATACCACACCTGCTTCCCTCTGACGCTGCAAAATGCCATTGTTTGGTTATTGCTTACACACTTTTCCTGTTTCAGTGTACCTGAGTTGTCACTGTAGAACAGTATTCATTGTCTGTGATAAGCTGTGAATAGGGGATGATGGAGTGGTGGTTTCCTGGAAAGGAGCAGAATTAATCTTCAGAATTCCCCATTCCTTATAAAAGGCCTTCTGACAATCTGAAAACTGACAAGTGTGAGCATTGTTAAAATTCATGTGGCTTGGAAAAAAGCCCTGTTGGATTGTCCATTTAAGCACATTTTTAGGCTGGAAGCTCTTACGCCAGTTACAAATATATTGATTTTTAAAAAGAAATTATTGACCTTTAAAACCCTGGAGTCAGCTGCTGCCTGGCCTATTGGAGACATTTGGTTATTTATATTTACAGAGGCGTAGGTAAGAGCTGGCAGTTTGGAGCCAGACCCTGGGCAGTGATCAGAACTGAGGGGTGGGTGATGAAAGCAGAGGATTTACATGACATAGAATCACACAAGACTCACTACAAAAGGCTGAGATACCACTTACAGGACATCAGTCTATATTCCTGAATGGGGACCTTAAACTTAATTTCCTGACTACTTCTACCGTGTTTCTTGGACAATTCCTGTGATTTGAAAAAGTTTAGTTTATTCTTCTCTTCTGTGCCTGTCCCACTTGTGCTGTCATAACAGTAATAACATTTTAGCAATATTAGGCTGTACTTTCTAAGCAGTTTAGTACTCACAGACATGTATGATTGTGGGTTTCTTAACGAGGGGTAGATGTATATAACACTAATTTTGATATTTACCAGAGGATGACTGAGCTGTTTCTGCTGTGCCTTGTATTTACATTTTCACCTCAGAAAATAAATTATTTCCTAAGTTCAGGCACAGGAACAATTTTCTGGCTGTCAAAACATATCAAGAAGCATTAAATGAACGGGATATTAGTTACTGTGAATTAACAGTACAGATCTGAAGATAAATACAATGCTGTTATTTAGTGACTATACATTGATGATAGATTAAATAATACATGTCGGGTTGCTTTTCTGTTGATTTTTCTCGTGGTTTTCTCTGCTTGAAATGCTCAGCTAGTATCACAGTTTTCATCCCCAGCAGGTTAACTGGCATAGAAAACTTGGCTCTGGCAATCTAAGATGTTCAGTGACAAGAGGTTGTAATGATTTAGCATGGCTCTGAGGTCACAACAGGTGAAAATCAAATCCACACTTAGTTCTACAGATTTCCACTTTTATACTAGTGATACACTAGCACCCACATTTCTTCTCTTCAGTATTTCTTTCTTCAGCAGACTACAGTTCTGTACTACTTCAGTATTTTTAAGGAGATGTTTGCCATGTTCCTTGTATTTCAGTGGTTGGTCCTAGGCCTTTTCTTTCTTTTGTGCCTCACAAAAATCACTGTCCCATACCTCCACCATCTACAATTATCTGTTCCTTCTGGATGGACACCGTTGTGCACTGGCAATGGGAGACTAAAATGCAGTGTGGCTTCTGCTGTCTTGACAATTTATGGGTACTGAACTGTCCAACAGAAGGATCAGAATTCATGATCCCTCTCCCACTGTCACAGACAAAATCCATTTGTCCTGCAGAGCTTCGGAATGTGATTGACAGGACGATGAAAGGTGTTGAATTGATTTTGTAGTGTGCAATAAACTCATGTCAATGAGTGACAGCCATGTTTTGCTATGGTATCTGGACTCCAGCAGCATCAGCCCCATCCCCACCCCTGCTCACCTCCAGCAGGCATTATCCCTGCTTCCCTTGCATGAGGACTGGGAGCTGAAGGGGCAGAGGCCTTGGCAGAAGGTTTAGATCTAAAGACACACGTTCCAGTTCCTGCCCACAGTAATGGACCATAGGACAGCCCTGGCTTTCGGGGAGGGGACATCTGTTACATCACCTAAATGTATTTGGAACTTTATTTCATTCCATTTGTATCCAGTTCTGGGCCCCTCCCTACAAGAAGGACATTGAGGTGCTGGAGTGTATCCAGGGAAGGGAGAAGGTGAAGAGTCTGGATCACTAAATCCTGTAGGAGCAGCGGTGGGAGCTAATTGCACCCTAATAGTGCAATGTGGTTGCAATTTTTCTGAGACCTCTGAAATTAAAACTTTTGGAGTTTTTTTTTACTAGCAACTGGTAGAAGTGCGTGTCATCTCTGTTGAATTCTAGCTCAGGTCCTCTAACCAGTTTTCCTTTCTTTTTAAATTTTCTCATAGCTTTCTGTGAGAAACGCATGTTCAGATTAAATTGCCATGTTTAGACAGGATGAATGTGCTGCAGGGTAGGGAGCCTTAGGTTAGCTGGTTGGAAGAGACAGGAATGATCCCACTCTGTTGTGATCAGCAGCTGTAAGGTCCTGCAGCTTGTATTATCATTTTTGAGATCTGAAACTATTTTTATAATAATGGACTTACCTATATAAGATACTAGGTTTGACACAGGTAAAATTGGATGAAATGACAGGGTTGCTGTGGTATGCTGGAAGTGAGACTCATTCAGTGGTCCCATTTGACTTTAATACTTATGGATCTTTCTGCTAGGGCCTTTTTTGTTGTTGTTTTTTTTTTTTTTTTAAATCAAATATCAAACTTCATTGCAAGCACAAAAATCCAACTTAATTATTTTCAGCTCCTGAGGTTTCAAACCCATTAAACAGCAGAGAGGCTCAGTAATTGTTTTATTACTAATACTGAAAGTGTAATAATACTAGTGGAAACAGAGGACAGTGAGCAAAACAATGAGAGAAATGTAAAGGCATAAATAGAATCATTAAAGCGGCTTCACACGAGATAAACACCAATGTCAGGTTAATATTTCAAACCACAGACAGTGGTGGGTTTAACTAACTCTTACATTTCTCTCCTGAAGAAACTAGCAGTAGCAATATTTGGCTTTCGTAGAAGTTCAAGGCTTTCTGTATTGCTTCCTTTCCTCTCAAATCAGTTACCAGCTATAAGGAAGTTACCAAGTGTAACATAGAAAGTGCTTTCTGCAGTTCCTGGTAACACAGAGGCTGTCTTTTTTTAGTTCTGTCCTGGCCCTGTTCTGTTCTGTTTTGCTCTCCAAGAGCAGTAGATGGGACATGCACAGTTCAGGCGGCCCCTGGCAGGCATGGCACTGCTCTGCTGCACATATCCCAGTGGTGTCCCCAGGCAGAAAGCCTGAGCTGTGTCCTGCCATGGCAGGGGCCTGTGTGTTTCATGATCTGAGCAGCGTCCTGGAGTTTTATGGGATAATTTCTTGTTCACTCTATATTCAGGATGTTAGACATGATGCAGTAGTGCTTGTAAAGTTGTGAGGATGTGGCTGTCAGCAAGGCAGAGTTTATGTGTGTCTAGGAACTGAAGAAAGGCTACTCTGCTCAAAGCTTCCATGTTCTTTTCTATTTATGTGAGGATGCCTATTTAAATTTATTATTTTCCTAGAACCTTGCCTCAAAGATGACCAAATCTGATTTGCTAAGCTGTGGTTGCATTTCTCTTTTGAGGGTGGTTTTTGGCTTCTTTAGGATCTGGAACTTTTATGGTGTCATACATGCACATGTATGTGTATACAGCACACAATTTCATAGCAATTTTGAGTATTTTGTCTTTTTGAGTTTCATGACAGAATCTGCAATGTTTACAACTTGGAAAAAACTTGAGTCTTTTCATTGTAAAAGTTGGAAAGAAGTCTTTAACAGAGAGTTATGTATCTCATTTTCTGTTACCACCACACACTTTGTTTAAGCTCTTGTACATCTTGATGCACTGATCTTGTCCCATAAAGCTCCAGTATCTCTACAACACAAAAAATCATTTGCTACATGATTTCAAGTACAGTGTGGCTCCAGGCTCCAAGCTTCCTTATAAATCAACAATTTACTTGGCTTTTACTCTGGTTGCTTCACTGTGTGGATCCTGGTGTTATCCTGTGTGTAACTTGGATGATGCATGTTTCGCTAAACGTTACCCAACATTGCTGGTGCCCTGAGGAATAAGAACATTTTTCTCAAACACAGGTCATTAACATTAAAAAGTTGGGAAAGACACGAGAAGAAGTAGGAAGGAAAAGCCATATAGACCTTGCTGAGTATAACTGTGAAAATTCAGATTATGTCTACCATCCATTTCAGATGTGTCATTTGGGAGAACTCCTCCAGAGAGTGTACTCTTTGCTCTTCGAAATGTTTCCCTTCGGACAGTTGTTAGTTTATTCACACAGATTGTCTTTAACACAGCCTTCCTAAACTAGCCAACAACTCAGTAATCAAATTGCCTCCAAACCTAAAGAGAATACATGTCTAGCATACTTAGCTTCCTCCTAATTTTTGAGATTTGAATTACAATCAAAGCAACGCAAACAAGCAAGTTGATATTGAGTGAAATGACTTTTCACATGTTAATGAAATGAATGGGAAGAAAAAAGTATTTTCCTGTTGGTTCAGTTTTGAAAGATGTCAGTTTTCACAAACCCAAATTATTTGACAAACCCAAATTATTTGACAAAGCTTGAGTATGGGAAAAGCTACTTTGTGATGAACACAATATTGGTTTTATTTTGTTTGAGCAAGAAAGAGCTAAAATGGTGCCTTGGAATCTGCAGAATGATCTGTGTTTTATTTTAGAGAAAATACAGACCACTGTTTGGATTAAATTAATACAGAAATAATATAGATTTTAATAGAAAAATAATTAGTCCTAACAATTAAACAGAAACTTGAAATTCCTGATTTTGTTTTAAAGAAGTGTCTGCTTAAACTCAGTTGTGATTGAAATTGGACATATTACCTTGAATTGATATTAGGTTCTGACACTATTTCCACGCATTTATACTGAGATACACTACACATTTGTTACATTACTCCTTTATGTTTCACTTGTGTGTACCCTTCACTGGTGTAGGTGGTCAAGTGTTCAAATTCTATTGGACTGAAAATGCTAAAAGAGTGTGGTAAAGTTTGTTTAAAAATGCAAGAATTGAAGGTAAAGAAAACAATAATTCTTATCCAACAAGTACATTCATCACTAACTTACAGAGTGTTCGAAAGATGCCAGGAAAGAATTTTCCACCCAGAGGGTGGTTGGGCACTGAACAGGCTCCCCAGGGTAGTCGTCACAGCACCGAGGCTGGCTGAGCTCAAGAAGTGTTTGCACAACTCTCAGGCAGGCACGTGTGGTGTGAGTCTTGGGGATGGTGCAGTGCAGGGCCAGGAACTGGACTCAGTGCTCCTGATGAGTCCCTTCCAATTCAGAATATTCTATGATCTTATAATTCTAAGACTTCTTTAATTAAAGAAAAATGCTCTCCTCAAAAGGTAATGCCTAATCATCAGGGTTGGATGCCTGTTTTGCATCCCATACATGCCTTACTTTAATCCCTATAAACATCCTCAGTCTTAGACTAAGATCAGATTTGATCTTAACATGTTGATGAGAACATGTTACAAGAAGGTCCTGCAAAGCAATATAGCAAGTGTGCAAAATGTCCCCTGTTCTAAAAATAGGGCCTGTGTAAATTCAACTTGAAATACCATCTTAGTGGTGATTAATAGAACTGTTCAAAATGTTGCTTGTAGGTGCAGTTGGCTTACCTTACAACAAAGTACTGCGAAGTGGGAAGGAGGTAACCTTGGCTCTGTTCAGGGTGCAGGGAATAGATCTACAGCTGCTGGACATTAATAGAGAACTATGAAAGTGGCTAAGTGTGTTTGTTTCAAAGGAGATCAAACTTCATCCATTTTTGCAGGCCTCTGTACATATGGTTTATCAAGTAGCTGGGATGGATTTGATACTTTTCTAGAGGCTGTTATCAAGAGCCTGTTTGTCCTGATGTGTAAAACCTTGTTGACTTGTTTAGAGCACTTCATCTTTGGGTGGAGCTTTATGTTCAAATGAAATATATAGAAATATCAGAGAACTGAAGAACCTTCTATTTAAGCTGGTTTTTCGAAGGGAAGAACTTGGCTGAACTTTTATTTTCTAAATGAAATCAGTCACAAGACTGAATCCACTTAACTAAGCACAGCAAAACTTCTGCCTCTCCTGAATTCAGTTTCTGGAGGTGAAAAGCCAAGAGGGATGCGAAACACGGAGCTAAGGGGATCCCCGGCCACCCATCAGAGCAGCTGCCTGACTCTGCTTTCAGCTGCTCTGTGGCTCATTTAATCTTCTAGGCTCAAGCAGAGCTCCAGAGTTGAGCATGTCTCTGTCTTAGGGAAGTTTCCTCCCAATTCCAGTGTAGTAGCTATGCATCTTACTGCTCCTTGAACATGTTCCAGTGACAGTGGATTCTCCATTTGGAGTAAAATAAGTAGGACATTAGCATTGTGCTAATTTTCCTTGTGCTGTCCTCCCAGCTCAGCAGTAAATGAATGACCCAAGAGCCTGCTCACAGAGTGATAGCATTGGAAGTGTTTGTTTGTTTATTTTGGTGACAATATTACGTCAGAAGTGAATCTTCACAGAAAGACCAGTGATAACCCCGTCCCACTCATACGAGTCTTGCCACCTGGACCACAGCCAGACCATTTTTCTGTCAGTGATACTAAATGCCATACGTTTCCTTAATAATTCATCTTGCAACAAAAGGACTCAAGTTAAAGCATGTGTTTCTGCTTTACAAACAGCTCCTTGCACATGTGCTGACTTTGCAGCTGCTTCCTGCAGTCTTTGACTTCTGTAATTAGACCAACTGGCCAGCCCAGCTAATGATATTAAACTGACTGGTCTAGAATGTCATTTATCTCAAGGGTTTAATTTGCTGAGTACAGGGCAGCACAATACAAGGTTTGCATGTGTGATGGCTGTAACTCGATTTTTTTAGCTCTTGTTGCTAAGTTACAATAAACTGTTATCACAGTAAATTGTCTTCATTTAAATGGACTACGATTCCACCTGAAAGGAGCCACCCAGATGAAAACTGATAATATACTGATGTCTCAGAGAAAGGAAAATAACACAGAAAAGCCCAACTTGTGAACAGGATAATTGCGTATTCTAGACATTAGCCAGAGAGGCTCAAAAAATAGCTGCTCAGACCCCAGAGACTGTGACATGTGCTTCACTAGCAAGTGACTAAGAGCTGGTGTACAATAAATAGGTATTAATTTAAAAGTAAGTTGCATGAGTATTATCAATTGTTAAAAGAATCACAGTGATCTGTTGTCGGAATTGTACTTTAGAATTACTTTCCCTGGAAATAATCTGATACCCTTGCAGTCAGGCATCATATCCAAATGCTAAGAAAAAGAAGTAAATTTCAAAAAGAAGTATTAATGTCTCTGCACTTGTCCAAATGACTAGAAATAATCTTAAAGTGTAATGTTGGTAAATGCTTTCCACTTTTACAAGTGGAAAATTGTACCATATTCTGATGGAAAAAGATGTAGAATCCATGCTGACACATCAAGATGTTGTCCTACCTCTTCCCAAAGCTCTGAATTACATTCCTGAAAATTCTCTGCAAGAAGAACCTTTTTTCCCCTAACCTGTTTTAAAGAGTGCATGGAGGGGGCAGTAGACAAGGGGAGTGTTTATTGATGCCATGTTTGAGTTAATTCCAAAAATATTCATGCTGGCTCTACAGATTGTGGGTCTTGGTGGCTGCTGGGAAGCTGAGTGTTTTTTGTTATTTGCTGATACCTGTTTGGTCACCTCCATGGGTGTGATCAATGTGGGACGCGTCATCTCTCTTGAGCAGAGAATCCTTTTCATGGCAGTAATGTCAGGGCAGTTTTTTGTGGGTTTAAAAGCCAACTCTTACTAAACCTTTTGCCAGTACACAGAAGGTCCGAACAAATAGAACGTGTAGGACATAGCAGAAAAATACCATAATAATGTATGGGAAACACAGATAAATTCAGTTACAGTTGTGACACTTTCCACAGTACAGAAAACCTGTAAACCAAACCAAATGTCTTCCACTGCAGTTACATCGTTAAAATCCAAAGGTAAGACTGTGGGATCCTGCAATGTGCACTAGCTGGTCTGATACCCTGTTTATAGATCTGTAAAAGCAGGATGCTGGATTCATTTTAAAGGTGTCACCCTCCAAAGAAAGCCATTTGGTAAAAAGCATAGGATTGACAGAAATGAAGCTGTAGACATTCAGTGAAAGATTTCCATTAAAATCACAACTAAAAACTGTCAATCAGCCCCAGCAGAAACCTGCTTAGATAACTCTGCTAGAAATACTGTACCTCCTCGGAAAATGGAAGAATATTTTGTCAGGATTTCAGAATGGGGAGAAGCACTTCTCCCTTTACTTTAAATTGCTGTGCCAGAGACATTTACTGTCCTTGCAAAAATCCTCCTGCAGCGCTGAATTTTTGATTCACAGCAGAAAAAGCAGAGAGGAATGCAGACAGAATATGTAGTGCAGCACTGCCTGTGCTTCAGCTGACTTGTTCTGCTGCTTTCAGTGAGCACTACTTTTGAAAAGCCCGAAAATGGATCGCATCTATATGAGAACCCCTCAGAGAGAGGGGGACTGACAGGGACGCGTTTCTGTGGACCGTGGAATTTCAACTCATTAAAGTGAGGAAACAACTGCTGTGGGAATGAATCCACACGGAGTCCATGACAGACGCCTGGTACGCTCCATTCCCAGCAGCACGACACAAAAGGCTCATCATTTAGCAATATTGAGAAGCTTCTTGTATCCACGGAGCAGGTGGTAGTGCAGCCGCAAAAGTTGCATTAAGGGGAGGAAATGCAGTCACTAGGTTATATTTTGACCTGCCGTCTCTCCCCCCGGGGGTGGCTGGGTGGTACACACGGGGTTAACACCAGAAAGCCACACTGATGGCATGTAATGCCAGGTGTTCAGACACCCACCGAATGAGCGCCAGTGCCAGCTTTTGCACACAGCTTGGCACCCTCGAAGCGTTTGCTGGCTGTAGGGTAAAAAAGACACTTAAATCTCTTACCTTGGTCTAGTCCAGTGTAGCTTTTTGGTTGTTCTCCGTCCACTATCAGAAAAAGAGAAATTAATGCCAGATTCCAGTGAGTCATCCTAAATGACAGAGTAGGCTCACTCCTCGCACCGGCTGCTGGCTGCCTGCGCTGTGTGACAGCTGCCGGCTGGCTGGGGAACAAGCGTGTCCCATTCTGCAGCCTGCGGCAGGGGGAGAGGGGAAGGCAGCGCCGGGGAGAGGAGATGGCACAGAGAGCCGGGGAGAAGGACCGAAAGGGAGAGAGGCGAGAGGCAGAGGCAGGAATATACCATGTGGCTGCGCGCTCCCCTTCCCCGCCTGCTGCTCAGCCTCGCAACGCGCCGCCGAAAAGTTACTTTTTAATATGTGATGCACTCTCCGATTTTAGGGCCTCCCCGCTCCTGTCTTCTCTGTAGTCTGTGCTCGGAGGAACTTCTCGGCATTTCGGCAATCACATTATCATCTCTCTCCTTTGGAGGCTGGCGTGGATGCTGTACGCAGAATGTGTTCAGTGAAGGAAGTCTGTCTGTGGCTGTGTGAAAAGCAGCACTTGCCTTCTTGCAGCAATTTTATAGGCTGTTTATCTGGGAGTGGGAAACCAAGGGCAAGGGCGGTAATTCTGGCATCAGAGGGGTAAAAAAAAAAGGAAAATATGTTTGGAGCCACAAAATTGTACACAAGATAAGTGGGCAGAGAAACATTTCTTGGTTACTCCTAACAGAACAAGATTGGGATAGTTTCTGAGTCTCTGGTTTATCATCTCAGGACATGTCTCTGCAGATCAGAAATTGATGCTAGAGACAGACCCCTCCTGGGGATTCCCAAAATAATTTTGAAGAGAAGAAGGAAGCTGTTAGAGTGGATTATATTGGACTAAATGGCAAAGATTTCTCTGGGCAAACACTGCTAATTTCTAATCACCCTAAGTTTCCAAAATATAGTTTAATCATTTCATTACACTCACACCCCTTGTATGCATAAGTTAGTTTATACAAATATTTTCTTAGGAAGCTAATAGAGGACAGCTTCGCAGAAGTTGGTGCAGGCTGTAAATACTTCAGTGTCACTAGGAAAGTGGAAGATGTGTTTAGGTTCTCACTGTTTGCTAACTAGTTTACTAAATCTGGAAGGCTTTTGTGGCTTTTAAATGGCCTTTATTGAATTATTTGTACTGCTACCTCTGTGTCAAGCTATGCTCAGATGCTCTGAATAGTCGTCAAATTTATCTGTGTCTAAGAGGGGTGGTGGTGTTTCATATTTTATATTCCTGCAATATGATTGTGTGTGGATGATCTTAATCCTGACTAATTGGCACAGAATTTCCAAAGAAAACAAGGAAAAAGAATTACAGCAAAAGGTGAAAGAGCTAAGATAGGTATACGTTCTTGATTAGAAAACTGAATGTAGGATTTGGACACAACCCGTCCAAAAGATTGCACCAGTTAAATATCCATTAGGTGTTCTGCCTGTATTTCCCTCTGCAGAGTACAAAATTTTTTTTTTACTCTGGTCTTATTGGATAAGGATGGTCCTGTGAGAATGAGATATGAGTTCTTCAGATTTTTTTTTAACATTTGATTTAATTATATATGTGATTCTGACTGTGCTAAGGGTACTAGGGATTTACTGGACTCTAATTCATAATGAAGCAGAGCAGCAGCCCATATCCAAGAGCTTAGGAAATGTTTCCTTAGGCTGATTGTAGGCAAAATCATACTTTGGGGTTTTTTTTCCCCCCTGAAAATTTGAACCAACATGGCAACCTTTTTTTTAACCCCTTATTTTCCACATCTAACTCTGCATGGTGGCATGAATAGTAAATACCTGTGAGCTGTGTGCTCTGTAGAGTCTAAGGAGGTTTCTCCTTCAGCCTGTGAGTGAACAGCATGAAGTGTATCCACAAGAGTGTTTCATCTGAACTCTCAGTGGACTTAAATTCATCAGGAGAAATAATCTTTGGTACCACTGGGTAGTGACCATGGAGAAGTGCATCATTATGGATAATCAGCTGTGTTTAAGATGTCTATCCAGGGTTCATTCAGGTCTCTTAGAAGTCAACCAGAACTGTAAGTGTATTCAAGGTGAAACAGACCTCAAGTGGAAAATGGTTGGGTAGGAGAAGAAAAAGATTTTATGCCATGAAGGACACCTGCTGTAGCAAAGACTGTGCTTCAGAAAATCTATATGATACTGGAATTGTCCCTTAGGATCCTGCACCAATGGGAGTATTCAGTGGAGAGAGGCAGTGCAGGGACAAGTATCGATGACTGAGGATATAACCAAATTCTTAAACACATTTTTCTGAAGTGACAGATGGCAGTGGCTGAAGCTGGGTGTCCTCCACGGCAGGATAGGAGTGAGTAGAGCAACTAAACTGACCATGACTGATACTCTTGCACATTCAGAGAACCACAGACTTGGTAGCTCATTCTTTAGTGCAGTTCTTTCTACCTTTCGCATTGACAGAAATGTCACTAAATCACCAACTCATGTTCATATCAATAAGACATTAATACTAATATAAAAGTGAACATGAAAATATTTTACAAATAGGAAGAACTCCCTTGAAATCTTTCGTTCTATAGCTTTGTCCTTTAAATTCCTGAGGGGATACTTTATTAGTTCTTTGCAAATTCCATTCTCCATTAAAATTTGACCCAATGCAAGAGGTTAGAGAAGAATAGACCCAGTTTGGCTGGGAGAATTGCTGCTATTGTTTTGTCAATGGCTGTTTTTGTCAGAGTAAATTCCAATTTCAATTAAACTTGTACAGCTACATATTACAAAAGCTGCATGAGTAAAACTCTCTCAGATGTCCATTTATTTAGAAGCTCTAGCTGATGACAGGAACGTTATTTTCTGGAGAGGTTGATTGAAAACCTTCTTCAGACCTGATCGTGAGGACTTGCATGTGCCAGAGTAGTCCTAGGTTGCTTATTGCCAAAATAATTGGGAGTCTTTGCTGCAGAGATAATGAGCAGGTCAAGAATCAAATTGAATTGTAAGTCAGAAGTTGGCAGTGTTGCATACAAAAACTTGAAGTGCAACTGCATTTGTCTGTAGCTGCCATAAAGCCCAGGCTGCCTGAGGAAGCTGTGACATCGCTGCCATTGCAGTATTCAAAACCATCTCAGGCAAACACAAGAACACAAGGGGGCATCCAGAAAAAAAAAAAAAAATGTGTTTTTCCTTGGAATATGGCTTCTGTGATTTTCTTTTTTGTATATTCAGTGCTAAATAGTCATTGAGTATACAAATTGAATGACGTCAGAGCTGGTCCTTTTTGTTGACTTACTGTTGAATGCAGCAAAATTGACTTGATGATCTCAAAGGTCTTTTTCAACCTAGTGAATTGTGTGATTCTGTGAAAATCACTGCAGAATCATACTTTGGACTGGTTAGTTTTAGCTGTTGAGTGGCTGGGCATCTTCCAAGAAATGCCCAAAGTCTCTGGAAAGCAGTGATTTTCCTGAGTTCTTGTGAAGCAATGTAACCCATGTACTTATTTCTTACCCTTCCATTTCCAAGTCATTACTCCTTCTGAATTTAGTCCCTTCTTACCCCCTTGTCTTTTATTGCAATAGAAAACAAAGCATTTTTTCATTATTATTTTGCCTTTTTCTTTCACAGGCATATGCTTCTGTGTTTAGTCACTGTTAAGACTCCACACTTAACTCAAAAGTTTGCACTTCAATTTAGGTGCTGAAAATTTTGTTATTTTAAACTCCAGTAACAAATTTCAAGCATTAGACCTGCTATATCCTCTCTCTCAAGCATTATTTTGAGGTTAAAGTAAGGGAATTTGAGTTCTGGGAAAGTAAAATAGACTTGAGAGAAACTTTAACCTTGACTGTTAAGGGCAAACTCACTCCACTGGTGATCTGCAGTGTACAGAAATCATTGACTTAAAAAGTACAATTCCAGAATGCAAAACCACTACAAAAGTTGTATCTTTTCTTTCTTCAGTTTGCAGCCCAAAATATTACATTTGATGTTAGAAACATATTTATATTCGAGGATCTGGATTGATTGTAAAACCAGTGGGGGTTTTTTTGAGTGGCAGTTATTATGTCCATATGTCTATAAATATGAAAAATTATGTTTTCAAAACCAATTAAATAAATGGTATGAGTGATTCCTTTGGCTGAAAATGTGGCTGCACACAGCTGCCATTAGCTTTGTGTAGATATTTGTGTTTCTGTTTATTTTTCAAATGTGAAGAACCACATGGAGGCAGAACACAAGACCATGTTTAAAAAAAAGGACTTTTTGTCTGTAGATAAATAAGCTGTAATATTAACTGAGGAGAATGTTTAAGGGTGGCTGAAGCTGGTGGAAAAGCTGAAAATGGTACTTTTTTTTTTTCTCCAATTCCATTTTGTGAAAAGATGAAGGTTTTTAAAATCACAATTTAGAAAAAAGGCACTGAATTGGATTGATTTCATTCCTATTCTACAACTGCAGTGTGGAATAGGAATGAAATGCTATTCCAACATCTCAGCCTATGTTTTTTGAGGGCTTTGCCTGCACTCTCTGAATGTTCCAATGCTATGGATTTCTGAGTCGCTGTCATCCTCCTGTTGCAGTAGTTAAGTATTTCTGTTATTAGGAAGTTTGGGGTTGGTTGTTTTTTTCTCTGATGTCTAATGCAATGCCTCATCAAAATAGTCCTGACAAAATACATTGATTGTCTCTGTTTGTGCTCACCATGGATAAAGGGAGCTAATTAATTCTTTTCTGTTCCTGCAGCAGCTTTTTCAGCAATTGTTGTGTCTGCCCACATCTCAGCTTACGAGGTGGGCAACCCACCTCTGAAAACATTTGCCTCTCGCTCTGTTCTCACGTGAGAAAATAGTTTAGAAAACAGAGGGGTGCTCCTTCCTGCAGAGTGTTCAAGTGAACTTAATTCTGCAGTGCTGTACCAAGGACTCAATATCCCTGAGCATCAAGGAGATGACCTCAAGTTTCTAAAGCAATAGCCTTGATGTATAATGTGTGCCACCTGATTTTACAAGGATGCTGAGCCCTTGGAAACAGATTTTGTAAAATATTTTTAATACTGTGACTTAGTTCAGTTGCAGTTTCCATCGTGAAACAGTATTTTGGTGTCTGAAGCATTCCTGAAAAAAGGATCCTTTTGATTTGGTCCTTTTTAAGGACTTGAGCCTTAATTTTATTTTTTCTTTCTCTGTTAAATTGGGACAAAAATATTTTGGGCATTAGTGCTTTTAGAAGACTTTTGTGGTTTAATGACTATGTGGTTATAAGACCAAAACTCTTCACATTTACCTGGAATCAAGAAAGATGCAAATCTCTAAGGCTGAAAATTCTTTAACAAATATTTTTTACAATGAAAAATTAACAGTCCATTCAAATGCTAGGCTAGCATTTCTTTCCTCCTCCTTTTTCACCAGAAATGTGTTCGTTTTGGAAACAGTTTAAATAGTTCATCCAGTTGAATGAAAATTTGCCTCAGCTGAATGATGGATTCAGATGCAGCCAGTATTTGAAGTTAAGACTCTTCCTGGAAACCAACTTTAAATTTATGCCTTAAATTAAATGACAAAGGGTCCATCCCTGACTCAGAGGAGTTGGGAAGTCTGCCATGTCAGTTGTTATTCCAGAATACTAAAAGGTTTTCATTTCAGATTGCCGTAGAACCCAGATAAATCTGAGGTTTAAAATAACCCCGAAAGCCCAAGGAGTCTGCTGTCAGGGGAACAGATAGTTCAATAAGGGATATTTATGTGGGTTCAGGGATAAACTGGATGCCTTTTCTCAACAGTACACTTCTGCTTTACTCTTATCAGAGGCTGGCATGAGTGATTGTCTGCTGTTTATTCAAAAGCATTAAAAGTGCCTCATGGCGAGTGCACTCCTACTGATGAATACTCAGACTGATATTTGGGTAGTGCTAACTGTTCCCGAAACTTGAGATAGCTCAAACTGCGTGCCTAAAGTGGGAAAATGTACCTCTGACTTATTTTTTATGTAACAGTGATATACATGAGGAACCTGTTTCTCAAAATCTTAGTGTTCTCCCTAAAACACTGTGGAAGTATCTCTCTCAAGCCTAGACTAGCAATTTTCACTTTGAATCATTTTCGATTCATGCAGTATGGGATAAGATTCAGAAGGAATTAAAATGTCAATGTTTTGTTTTGTTAATGAAATCAGTTAGTTTCTATCAGAGGAATATAATTATATATTAGAATAAGTTGTTCAGAGCCTCGAAATTCTGAGTGGTTGGTATCTGGTGTTAGCAAAACATTTACACACCTTTACCCCTGAAAGAGTAGTTAGTAATGTGTTGTTTGGTATCTCCCCGACAAGTAAAGCTTAGAAAAATGCAGCTTGCTTCACTGAGCTGGCTTTTGCTGCTGGCAGAATTGGTCCTTGGTGCCACGCCAGTTCGCTTTTGTAGGGGAAGGTATTAACACAGAATTGCCAAGCACAGTGGCTATTTCGGGCTCGAGAGGTAATGAGAGGTTAAAAAGTGTGAAGTAGGGTTCCAGCTACCTGGTTTTGATAGCCCATGCATCCTGGAAATTTAATTACATATTAACGGCTGCTTTCTGTGCTATTAATGTTGTGAAATGGCCTGTGAGGGAGATGGTCTCAATTAGCCCTTGCATTAACTTTTTGTCATTAATGCGTGTCAGTATTGATGCTTTTAATTGCATGAGACTTGAGGAGAGCGCGGGTAATCACACAGGGATGCCTGATTTGACTGAAGTCTGGCCTCTCAGGTCAGAGCAATACAGAACAATTGGGTTTGGTTTTAAAAAAAAATAATCCAGAAATAGGGCAACCAGCGGAAAGAGATATTCTATTTTTACAACACTAGGAGTGGTTTAGAGCTTGCTGTTATTTCTGAGTAAACCCATCCTTTGTAACGATAAAGAAACTTATCTGTGACTTTGCTTTAAAATCTTAATAAAGTTCACATAGGTTTTCTTGTCTGTCCTTCATTTATTTTCTGTTGACTCACTCTCTCTTTCTCCCCCTTCCTCCATCCCTCCCAGTGGCTCAGCCTTTTAAAGATTTCCTGCCTTCCTGTTGGATACATTAGGCATCATAGTGACAGCATAGCGTAGTCACCATGGCATCAGGCTCGAGGGTTATCCTTTTCAATGCAAGTAAAATTTAAGAGAAAATCTTTAGTGCCAGTTGATTCTGGTTTTATCTGCTTAAAACTTTCTCATTTTTGAATAAGAAGCAGAGGACTGAGAAAGATCTGCTTGGAGTATGGGGTATCTTAGAGTTGGTCTCATGTATTCATTAAAGGAGTGGTTGGGGTTTTTTTTAACCTTATTGAATAGAGGTATCAAAGTCATAGTCACACAAGGTTTTTTGGTTTTAGGTATTGTAAAATATTTTAAATATTTCACTCTTTAAAATTATAGATTTACTCCTAAGTCCATGCGCTTTCCCTGAAGATTACATATTGTTGAAGCCACACTATGTAGTCTCAGTTTCTTAACATGTCCTTTCTTAAATAGAGTCTATGATTTTTTTCTCTTTTCTAGTCATGCTAGAGACCTGTAGAACAAGTTAGTTAATCTTTTTAGCAAACCTAGCTTATGCATTTATAACTTCACATGTTAGTTCCTTTGCAATCTAGGCCAGAGGTTATCCAAGCCCGATACCCTCAGTCGTGGTTTGACTCTGGCCCAATGCCCAATGCGAGAGTCGCTCACTCACCCTCGCCTGCCACAGCTGGG
>VWPU01000686.1:0-20903 GCA_013398955.1 Callaeas wilsoni
CCCGCTCCCGGCCCCGGGCGGCGCCGGCCCGGCCGGGCCTCGGGGCCGCCGCAGGAGCGGCCGCGCTGGACTCTAAGGGGCTCGTTCTGTCTTTTATGTACTTCCAGACTGCGAGGTTTCGGACCCTCTGTACAGTTTGTGAGGATTTTTGCATATTGCCATCCATGTTGTTCCGAGGTCGCTGTTTGTTTTTTGGATGCACAGTTTCATCGAGGCCCTGTGCTCTCGGCACTTCTCAAACCAACCGACAACTGAGGATCGGAGACCTGTGTACATGACTTGTATTATTACTCTTGTATCACTGCAATCCATATACCTTATTTTTTTTAACTAAACAAACAAAAAAAAGAATTTAAAGACCAAAAACTGTGCTGGCGAAGTTTGTCCCCCCCTTCACACCTCCGATGGGCTGCAGAGGAAGGAGGAAGGATTTTTGCTGAGTTTTAGTAGAGGTCTTGATCTTTGGAATGCATGCCAGTAATGTATTTTATGGTACATGTTAATAATTTATGTTTGATATTTGTATTTGTGTTCTATTTTGTTCTTTTATTTAAGGTATATGACTATTTTGCAATAATTTCAATGATTCTTATGATATTTGGAGGAAAGAATATGGCTTTTACATGTCTTGAGGTTTTTCTCTGTTGATGCCCCACCATGATTGACCTGCGTGATAAGGACTTACAGAAGCATGTATGTTTTATACTGTTTGTAATAAGTAATTTCGTTAATCTTGCTGCTTATGTGCCAATTTAGTGAAACCAATCTTTGCCGCAACCTCCTCCCTCCCTTTCCATTCTCTCGATCCTGTGATATTATCCAAGAATGTATCAATAAAGGATTTTGGTTAACTTTTTTTTATTTACTCCAATAAATATATTTTTTCAGTTGTTCCCTCCCCCTTCCCCCTTGTGACTTAACATTTATTTCATGACATTGTCAGACCTCCAAACACCCGGCCCAGAGGGGCTTGTGCGCAAGGAGCAGGTCTGGAGAAAGTCCTGGGGGAGCTGGCAGCTGATTGCAGGGGGGAAAGTGCCTGAAAGGTGCTTTTAAAGATCTGTAAGAACCCCAAAAGCCAAGTTGGAGTCCCACAGTGCCAGCCTCCTGCCTGTGTTCGATATCTCCAAAGCTGCTGTCAGCTCCTGAGACTTCTGATGCCTTTGAAGGACGTTACGTTCAACAGCACACCAGAAGGTAATTAAGTGAGCAATTAATCAGAGTCAATCTGCCAGGCAAGGGTTGGGTGAGCTGGGGCAGGAAAAGGGAAAAGTTGAGGCGAGAGGAAACTCATTCCCTTTGCAGCACAGCACCTGCACCACCTTCGGCATAGCAACCAGGGCTCGGCTGCTCTGACGGATGCTGGGGAAGGCATTTAGCCTCCCATTTTCTGCAGACAACTTGATCAATTATACTGATGAAGTTAATCAGCATCAAAAGAAGCCGTGACAGCTGCGACAGGGCCACGGCGCAGGGAGATGAAGAGCTGGGTGTCACAGCCTGCCTGGCTCTGCACGGCGCGGCTGGGGCATGTTCCTGCCCCTGACAATGGACTGCAGCTGACAGCAGATGGAACGCCACCCAGGTAAAGGCTTTCTCAGCAGGAAACTGGCTACCAGCCCTAATAACGAAGGCAGAGGTGCTGCAGCATTTTCCTTTTCCCATAAATGCAGGGACAGAGCCAGCGTTGGGCTAAATAAGTACGTTGCCATCGAACAAATGTTTCTTGCTCAAAGACCCTCCTTTTTTTTCTGAATGGGAAAAAATGGTTTGTTGGTTGGTTTTTCACTTTATTTTGGTGAAGGGGGGACTGAAGGTGGAAAGAGGGAATGGTGCTGCTGAGAGGGAGCAATGGGGAAGTAGGGTTTTCTAATTTCTTCTCCCAGCTCATGTTGCATCAGAGCCCACAGAGGAGAAATCCTGAGCCTTTCATTTTCCTGCTGGTTTGGTTTTTATCGGGGTTGCGTGTGAACCACAACACCCACATGAAGTGCGTTCTGGTCCCTGAGCTGCACTGTTTGCTGAAGGCTGGCCACGGATGCTTTACCCCTCTGGCTGCAGTCAGGGCCAAATTTCCTTTGATCGTGCTCAGCCTCGACATCTCCATTCCCCTCGGTTTGCTCCGGGTTAACCCAAGGCAGCCTTCCAGGATTTATCCATCCTGAACATCTTTCTAGTTTGATCACGGCCTGAAAACGTCAGCAAATCGAGGTGGCAGGAAAAGCCTGGGAATATTTCCATGTATCGAAGTGCCACATGGAATGTGCTGGCCGTGATTTGTGTCCTCCCTGGTGCCTTCCCAGTGGGATCACCCCTGGCGCAGGCCAAGGCAGGGGGTGACTGTCCCCTGCTGTGACCTGGGTGCATTAATGGCTCTCCCCAAGCTCCATATAGACAGAGATGTGGCTGTACCAGGTGTATATCTATATAGATACATAAATATATATATATATATATATATATACATGTATAGCCACACATGAGCACTCTGTGTTACATACACGTGCCCTGGGCAGACTGGGAGCCCCAGGCAAAGTCCCCATTTTTAGGGAAGCCCTCCTGTTCAATCACGAGGGGCAGAAAGGACCCCCCAACTTCCTAAACTCCTCAGAGAGGAGTCGGGGTGCAGCCGGATCCAACCTCAGCCCCAAACTTTGCCAGCCCTTTGTGTCCCACAGATTGTACAGGTGTCACTGACTCTAACACAGCCTTTTCCTGCAGGAGTAAGGGTGGCAAACCAGATACATTTATATAAAAAACAAATTATTTATTAGGATAATGATCAGACAAAAAGATTTGCATCTTTACTACTCAAAGCAGTACTACAGCAAAGTGCACTCTTTTTAGGCAATATTAACGCAAACCCAATGATGAAGTAGAAGCTGATGGTACTCACCCAGGCCAGTGACTGTGGGCAGATGTCGAGGGGTGACCTCGAGGAGCATCCCCGCTCCAGGGAGGAATGTGCACACGCATTCCAGAGGGTCCGTGGGAAGCCCTGCCGGTAAGAAGCGGGCCTGGGCTGTGGCAGGACGGAGGCTGCACTGTCGGATGTGCCCAGGCTGCGTCAGCTCGGCGGCTTTGCATCACTTTGGATCAGCGGTGGCACTTGTTTGTGCCTTTATTGGGTGCCTCAGCAGCTCTGACACATCTTCGCTCCCTCTCGGACTATTTAACTTTGGGATTGATGAGCCAGGCTGGTTTCAGCATTATTCACCCCAAAAGCAGCGTGACCCCCCTTCATCCAGCACTGACAGCTTTGCAAACAGGGCCTTGGTGGAGATGTTTTACCCATTCCAGGCAGAGCATCCTGCTACATATACAAGCAGAACTGATAATCACCACATAATCATGCTGACTGTATTAATGTTTTTTTTAATGTTTAATAATATGAATGCATTAGTAACACTTTTTTTATCACCCCCAGCTCCTGTTTCTATGCATTAGACTCTGAAGCAAGTCCCTGAGCCCAGCAAGGCTCTGGTTTAAGAGTTGACATGAGGTGAAGATGTTGCACTCTGCACCGTGGATCAATTTTTATTTTTATTTCACAAACTACACCACACTATTACACCCACACAGCTCCTTTCCAAACACAAAACCACCAGCCTTTAACTCCATTTAGAGTCTTTTATTTTCCAATTGGCTGCACTTAGCATCAGTGCAATGTTACCATTGTTTTCATAACAGCTTCATCTCATTCCCCACTGAGTACACTCCGGTGTCACTGCACTGGTTCGGTTTCTGCAGAGTTTCTGCACTGGTTTGGTCCCTGCACGCTGGAGTTTGTACTGGTTTGTCCCTGCAGAGTTTCTGCACTGGATTGGTCCCTGCAGAGTTTCTGCACTGGATTGGTCCCTGCAGAGTTTCTGCACTGGGTTGGTCCCTGCACACTGGAGTTTGTACTGGTTTGGTCCCTGCAGAGTTTCTGTACTGGTTTGGTCTCTGCATGCTGCAGTTTGTACTGGTTTGCTCCCTGCAGTTTCTGCACTGGTTCAATCCCTGCACCCTGGAGTTTGTACTGGTTTTGTCCCTGCAGTTTCTGCACTGGTTCAATCCCTGCACCCTGGAGTTTGTACTGGTTTTGTCCCTGCAGTTTCTGCACTGGTTCAATCCCTGCACCCTGGAGTTTGTACTGGTTTTGTCCCTGCAGTTTCTGCACTGGTTCAATCCCTGCACCCTGGAGTTTGTACTGGTTTTGTCCCTGCAGTTTCTGCACTGGTTCAATCCCTGCACCCTGGAGTTTGTACTGGTTTTGTCCCTGCAGTTTCTGCACTGGTTCAATCCCTGCACCCTGGAGTTTGTACTGGTTTTGTCCCTGCAGTTTCTGCACTGGTTCAATCCCTGCACCCTGGAGTTTGTACTGGTTTTGTCCCTGCAGTTTCTGCACTGGTTCAATCCCTGCACCCTGGAGTTTGTACTGGTTTTGTCCCTGCAGTTTCTGCACTGGTTCAATCCCTGCACCCTGGAGTTTGTACTGGTTTTGTCCCTGCAGTTTCTGCACTGGTTCAATCCCTGCACACTGGAGTTTGTACTGGTTTGCTCCCTGCAGTTTCTGCGCTGGTTCAGTCCCTCTCGGGGGTGTTTTTACACCTGGCACCTGTGCAGGTGCAAAGGCCCTTTGCCTTCAGGCTGCTCCTGCTATGTCCTGTCAGTGCCGGGGTGTTTCCAGTCGGGCAGGGGGGCTGGTGGGATGTCGCAGCCCCCCAAAAAGCCCGTGCCGTGTGCTGAAGGTGCTGCAGAGCCCGGGCGGCAGCGGGGAGCCCTGGGGCTGTGCCAGCAGGGCGAGGATGGTGCCCATGGGCTCGGCAGCTCCAAGGAGAGCTGTCCTGCCCCTGGAAGAGGTCCAGGCCCCGGGTGACGGGAGTGACCTCCCCGGGGTGGGGGGCTCGGGGCTGGAGCGTCCCCTCGCCCTCGGGCTCTGCCGTGGGACCCAGCTGCAGGCAGGAAATGCTCCCTTCTCATCCTGATGAGCACGCTGTGGAAATCGTGAAAGGGAAACATTCCCCAAGAATGGGAGGGAATTTTTTTTTTGTTGCCGTTTATTATTGAGACTGAATTACGGCAAATTGTTTTGGTATGTAAATGCCAAGTTTATTGTTCATAAAAATCATTGCAGAGTTAAGCATTCTGGGCATGTTGTATGATAGATAATGACAATTATTTAGCCCGAGTCAGAGCTTAGTCTTAATTTGTGACATTAATTGCCTTTATATATAATTAAATGCACTATAATGCTCCCATATGCAGAATCTGTGCATCCATGAAAGTGCTAATCAAACATATTTATTAATTTCTAAGAGAGCTTTTTGTCAAGGCTTTGATACAGTTGAGTGGTTTTTGGTAAATAACGGTTTTTTAAGATGTTTAGCAAAATATTTTGATAATTGCCTTTTGTGCTAGTGGCATAATTAATATTCTTTCTAATAGATTAATAAGAGCTGAGGGGTGAGGTGCTGCTTCCATCCAGCTTGGCACTGCTTTGCCTCTGGCTCCCGTGGAGTCAGAATTCCATCACCGGCCCTCAGTGTCCCAGGTCTTTCCCAAAACCACTCCAGAACGGCAAATTTGGAGTGTGTTGCGGGTGGCTGAAGGCAGGGTACAAACCTGGAGTTCCAGGAGATCTGGGCTGTGCCCTCTGGGCTCGTTTCTGTTCTTTATTCACCCTCAGCCCGCACTTGGGAGCAAATGGATTTGAACTTCCACCTCCCCCATCTGGGGCTGCCAGCTTCAATTCCCTGCTCCATTGTGAGCTTGCCAATCATCAGAGCTTTGCTCAAGATGTACTGAGGAGAGAAGAAAGAGGGGTCATGGGCGCAGGTGGGAGCAGGGCTGCGTTTGCAGGGTTATTTCTGTGCCCTGGGAGCGCCCTGTGGAGCTCCAGGGGGAGCAGAGTTGGCTCTGCTCTCCTTGGTGCAGCCACAATTATTTATTATTAGTAAACAATAATTTTAACAATTATTCGAACAATTAGATTTTATAATTAAATGATAAATTAAAATGAAAATATTTAATTTTAAGGATTATTTTGTATTAATAAAAACTTATTCTCTGAAAGATTGGTCAAGCACTGGAACAGGGAAGTGGTGGCATCCCCACCCCTGGAAGAGTTCAAAAAACAAGATATGGCATTTTGCAATATGGTTGATGGACACGGTGGTTGAAAGTTGGACTCGATGATCTTGGAGGTCTTTTCCAGCCTTAACGATTCTGTGATTCAATTCTACTTGTACTGCACATTTATTTTCATTACATTTTATTTTCAGCAGCTGCTGTTACTCTATACCATCCAAGAAGAATTCTCACTTTTTTTTTTTCCTTAAGAATGATCTCAACTTTATTTTTTCCTCCAGTTTTTTGGTGCCTGTAGTACACTTGGCTGTGTATAAAGTACAAACCCAAAACCAGACCCTGAGCAGAAAATGGACCTGCAGGGGCCGGGCCAGCCTTCCCTTCCAGCACCCTCACTCAGAGTGCTGAGCAGAAAGGCCGATGAGAGCACACATCAGTGCCTTGTTCCCCTTCTGCTCCTCAGGACCAAGACGAAAATCCCAGTTTGAGAGGTGATCGATGTTAAATGGCTTCTGTTAGTTCGTTTATTCTGTATCTCTTGGTTTGACCAAATCTTGAGTAGATCTTGGGCAGGTGTTGACAGTTCCAGGTCTGATCCCCACTGACAGATGCATCAAGGGTGTTTGAAGCAGACAGTTTGCTTTCCTTTCATCTTCCCTGATGCTCCTGTTGTCCTCCAAAGTTGGCAAAAATCTTCCCTAATCTCAGGGACAAAGCAGGAGCAAAAGGAAGATTTTATGTGCTCTGTGCCATAAAACCACGGGATCGTGGCTGTGCTTGGGACTCTCAGAGCTGTAAGAGTCAAGATCAAACCTTGAAGAACCTTTGAGCACACCCTGATGGGTGGGGGCTGCAGGAATCCAGAGCTCCCAGCTCGGCCCCCCAGCCTCATTGTCCCCTCATTAATCAGCCATAATTAAAGGTCTGTCGTTAAAAACTGTGTTTCCTTAGACCAGGCTTCGGTGAGAATGTTTTGGGGTGGACTGAAGCTCTCGAAGTGTGAAGGAGAGGAAGGAGCCCCGGGGGTCCCTGTGGGCAGAGCCCGGAGCAGGATGAATGTCTGCTCCACAGTAACCTGGAAAAGCATCAGCACTCATTTTGCTCAGAGGTAAGGGACGCAGTGTTAACTTTTATTTTGTTTATTTGTAATTTTAATGCTGAGGAAGCTTTCCAGCCAATTCCTATGATTGGAATAAAATAGAACAGTAGAAAGTACAGAAGACAAATGAAATAGTCTTGGTCTCGCCTGAACTTCAGCAGGAATTTGCCACCCTCAAACTATAAAATACCTCCAAAATAGCACTTTATTGTGACTTGTCTGCAATCAGCCAGAACTTTCCATCTAGCCAAGCTGCTTGTATTAGAGGTGAACTGCTTTTAAGGCCTATTTCATTTACAGTAGAAAATGTATTTGTCTGCTGTTTTTAACTTCCACCTATTAAAAAAAAAAACAAAACCAAAAAAACCAATAATCTCAATGCAAGCTGGAGATTTTTGATGCCACTTCAAATTTTCTTTAAGAATTTGACCTAAGCATGACATGTTCTACCACAATGCTCAGATTCCAAAAACTTTAGGCTGTCAGCTTTAAAGTCCATCATTGAGGAGTTTATCAGGTGGATAAATATTGCTGCATCTTTGTGGTGTGTGTGGCTGGGCGTCAGCAGGAGGAGAAACCAGTAAGGTGCTGTCTAAAGAATTTATTGGGTATTTAAAGGAAATAGATCATTTTTCTTTCAGGGAATGTGCAGGCAGGGGAAGAACAAAGACCCAAGGTGTGCTCTGCTGTTCACCGCCCCAGGCCTCTCCTGATCCATGGTTTTGGCTCTCTGGGGCTGCCCGACTGCCAGCTGTGCGTGCCAGGGTGGCAGCTGCAGCAGCCTGGGACCAGCTGTGCCCACAAGAGACCCTCAAACGCAGCTGGACCAGTGCTGAGCGCCTGACTGGTGCCAGGGGGTGGCACTGGGCAGACCCACGGCCCTTTTCCCCCAGCCAGTCCCTGGCCGTGCCCAGGGAACGATGAACCTCTCCTCTGACTCCCGGGAAGGTTCCAGCAGCCCCGTGACGTGCACAGTCCCAAACCACAATGACAGAATGTCCTTCCTTTCCACCTGCCAAAATAACTTCCAGCAAGAGGCTTTGTCTGGGTTTATCGCAGGCTTATTGTCCCTGCAGAAGATTTATTAAATCCGGCCATGACAGCAGTTCTTTCTCCCAGTCACAAGCTTTTATCTTGTTGTGAAAAGTTTTAAACAGCATCTCACACAACAATGAACATCACATACATTTCAATGAGCCCCTTCAAGGAAGAACCTCAGCTAATCTCTGATGAATGTATCTCAATCTAGTGCTCTTTAACTTATAAAAATGACTGTCTCCCACTATATTTAATCATAAGATAAGTGAACCTTGCTCTTTTCAGTTGGTGTAATCCTGTATCTGCTCTCTCACATGTGCCTTTGGAGCAGATAAATCATAGTGCAAGCGCCTTTCCTAGTGCCTAGAAAGGAGGGTCAGGACTCGGCAGAGGTTGCTGGACATGAAAGGCGAGGCAGCAGAGCACGACACAGGAGAGAGGAGGATTTCTGGCTCTTCATGTCCTCGGTTGGTGCTTCCATGCTCTGGTTGGGGCTCCCATCAGCACAAGGGTGAGCAGCCAGAATTACTCACAGCCAGGCACTCTTTTCTTTTCCATCACTGCACCACGGCTGGGCCTTATCGTCTCCTCTGGAAATAAGCAGGACACCGATAACGAAGTGACCCAGAACTGTTGTTTCCTTCCACACCCCCCAAAAGGTGTTTGCTCGGCCTCAGGCTGATGCACAAACTGCAGACACCAGAGGACAAGGACCTGGACACCTTTTCTGGGGCCTGGCACAGCAGTGGGCCAAGGAGGGGCACCGTGGGCACTGAGCCCTCAGCCCGTGGCCTCCTGTGGCACTCAGGGACACCGCTGGCTGCAGCTGCGCTCGGCCCTGCACCCTCTGTGCGTCCTCTCCTCTCCTCTCCTCACAGGCACACTGATGGACCTGGGCCATCATCTCCTCTCCTGAGTACAGGAGGTTCCTGTCCTTTCTCCTCGGATTGGAGCAGCAGCTCCAGAGTCTCCTCTCCGTTCTCACGCTGGTTTTTGCTGTTTCCCTGAGGATCCCTCCAGCTGTGGAGCAGCCCCTCGGTGTTCGGGTGTTTGTTCTCACCCTCAGACAGCAGTGACTCCACCACCTCTCCCTGCTTAGCACAATTACCACTTCAGAGCCCCTGCACTCCAAACTCCGCAGAGCTGTGTTTACTTACAGTGAAAAACTGCAACTTTCCTTCACAGGGGGAGAATGTGCCTGGAGGAAGATGTGCCACGAGGAAACACCTGAAGTCCTGCGCTTTAAAGGCTGTCAAGGCTCACGGAGAAAGCAGGCAACTTGAAAAGACAGATAATTTTTCCCCAAGTATGATTCTTCAAGGAGTCGGAGCTTGCCTTCTCCATTCTGCCCAGCAAAAGAAAATGTATATAAAATAAATTAAAATAGAATAAAATGATATAAGATAAAATAAATAAATTATATGGGAAGAGGTGTGTATTCACAGCCAAGGAGCACATCCCTGCATATTCCCAGCTCCTCTGCACAGCCCAGAGGAACAGAGCGCTGGAAGCTGCAAGCCTTTAAGGATCCTCCCTCCATGCAGATCCAGATATTCCCCAGGGAATTCCAAGCCTTTAAGGATCCTCCCTCCGTGCAGATCCAGACATTCCCCAGGGAATTCCAGGCCTTTCAGGATCCTCCCTCCGTGCAGATCCAGACATTCCCCAGGGAATTCCAGGCCTTTCAGGATCCTCCCTCAGTGCAGATCCAGATATTCCCCAGGGAATTCCAAGCCTTTCAGGATCCTCCCTCCATGCAGATCCAGACATTCCCTAGGGAATTCCAAGCCTTTCAGGATCCTCCCTCCATGCAGATCCAGACATTCCCCAGGGAATTCCAGGCCTTTCAGGATCCTCCCTCCATGCAGATACAGAGTGTGAGGACCAGGAACCCGCCAGCTGAGGAAAAGCCTTTAATACACAAAACCCCTCCACTTGGTGATTAAATGATTGATAAACGATTTCTGGGTGTGAAGTTGCCTTCCTCAGGTTTTTAAGGCAGTTTCCCTCAGCCATGTAGGTTTCCGGGTTTGTTTGCTTTGCTTTCCTTCAATATTTACACAAGGAAGTTTCAATTGCTTTGCTTTACTTAAACATTGACGCTGTAGTGCTTTACTAGCATAAATATTTGTTTTATTTAAAATATACTTAGCTGAAAGATCAACAACAGAGGAAGAAATCAGAAATTAAACTGGAATTTAAGAGGAAGAACAGCAATTAACTCTGCCAAGGTGTTAACCTTTTTAAAATGCTGCCTTTGATGAGTGACGCACAAGCATGTATGAATTGTTCAAAAATAATTTTCTCCATTTCAATCCATTTTTCCCTCCCCTTTTCTCATTCCCCTTCAGGTGCACATGATCCCTTTCCATCCCCACTGCTGTGATGGAGACAGGAATTTGAGGGCAGGGCCATGATCTGAGGCCAGGGCAGCCCAGCCGGGGGTCCCAGAAGGATTTCAGTTTATTGTCTGAAGCCTGCAAATCTGCCAAGTCTGCCTTCCTTGCCCTCAAGATGGGTCCCTTCCAACTCGGTGTATTCGACAATTCTGTGAACTCATTCTACCTTTTCTTTATAATTCCATTAAAGGATGAAATGTTAATCGGTGTGTGCCCCAGCACTGCACTGTCAGGAAGCTGGTGCTGAGACTCTCTTCTGTCAAATAAAGGCATTTGGAGGCCAGGCTGAGCTCCCACTGCTCCATGCACACTGTCCCCTCTCTACTGAGATGAGGCAGAAGTCGCATTTTTATTCCTGACACCTGCCACAGAGTTTAAGCACTGTAATTATTTCCTTTCTAACAGCAGGCGTTACACCCATTATATGCAGTTTTGGAGGCTTAGTTCCCACTGCAGCCTGCAGCGTGTATCCCTGCACAATGGCAGAATGGAATAAAAACACACCACCTATTTTTTCCGAGATGAAACGGTGTGTACCTGAAACACCTTGGCTGTTTTTCCCAACGGAATGGTTAGATGAACAATAAAGCTTCCCCCTCGCCAGGCAGACAGGGGATGTTTTTATGAAGATGCTGGTTTCACAGCTGCAGTGAAGGGCCTGGCCAAGGGTCTGACTGGTCTCTGCAGCCGAGAAAGCCTCGGCAGGAGGGGGCTCTGCACGGACCCGTCCTCCATCACCTGCTGGACCTCCCGGCATGAGGAGCCAGGAGGCTCTGCCAGGGGCACCCCTGGGGCTCCACGGGCCTCTGTCCAGGCAGAAGTGTCCCTGTAATTCCATCGCTGCCTTGGTCACGAAGGGACTCTCCATACATTTCATTTTCCACTTTCCGGGTGCTGCACAGGCCCAGGGCAGGAATGGAGCCAAGGGCAGCACCTCCCCTCCGGAGCACGGGCAGCTGTCAGCTGGCCCGAAATTATCCCTGAGAGCATCAGAAGGCATCTCGGAGCCTAACGAGGGCACGGGCGCTGGCAGCCCTGCGGCGAGGCAGCAGGCGAAGCTCCAGAGAGCTTTGGGGTCAAGGGCCCAGCCCCTGGAGAGCAGCAGGCTGCCCGTCCCAGCAGGGCAGCGCCAGCTCCCCTCGCCCTTCTGCAGGGGATGCTCCGCTGGCAGCTCCCGCAGCCACTCCGTCACCTGCAGGGGAGGGCTGCTGTCCCTACACCCGAGCCCCGGGGAAGGGGGAATTCAGACCACTCTGTCACCTGCACGGGAGGGCTGCTGCCCCCACACCCGAGCCCCTGGGGGCAAGGGGGATTTCAGTCACCTGCACGGGAGGGCTGCTGTCCCCACACCCGAGCCCCGGGGAAGGGGGAATTCAGACCACTCTGTCACCTGCACGGGAGGGCTGCTGTCCCCACACCCGGCTGCTGAGCCCCTGGGGGAAGGGGGAATTCAGAGAACAGCTCAAACGCACAATTAATGCCAACCTGCAGGAGCTCTTTAAAACGCTTTGGGCCTCCAGCCTCAAATATAAATTAGCAGGTGGGTGTTAATGTATTTTTCCCCTTCTGTCACAATGATGGATTTTTCACTTTCAAGATAAGACAGTGCCTGATAGAGCCAAATATTGACAGAGGAGATAAAGAGGCCTGTTATGATAATGGGCATAATGAAATGCTGTTTATAAAAGTATACCTGGGAATACATAATCTTCCCTACTGTGGAATACTGATCCCCTCAAAAGAAATAAAATTAGCTTTCTTCTACCTGCTGCACCTGTACCTCTGTTTTATACCTGCAGCAGAAACGCCTTTTAAAAACAAAGATCTCAAATTTTGTCACTTGCTGATTCGGTGCTGCTTGGCTCCCAGTTCGGAAATGGGCAAATACACAATTCCTGGGGAAATGGCACTGCTGACAGCCCCAGCCATGCCCGGGGCTGAGCCCAGCCCGTGTCCCTCCGTGCTGGAGCAGGACAGCCACGCCAGAGGCCTCCCCAAGACTCCGTGCAGAGCGGTCCCACACGACTCCTGTATGTAAAATGGTTCTATAAAATATAAACCATATATGGTTATAAATGGTTCTATAAAATATAAAGCATATATGGTTATAAATGGTTATATAAAATATAAAATGTAACCAGAACTGCCTAATAACTCCAGAGAAAGAGTCTGCCAGGCTCTGTCAGATGAAACTCCATCATCTCAAACCTCCCCAGAGTTTTCCCGTGTAATCCATCACTAAAATGAAATTACATCAGTTACCATAGAAACATCTTGACCAATAGCCTGATTTGTTTCTTTCCCAGGAAGTGAAATATTGTTCCATTCACACCCGGAGCTGCCCCTCTGCCAGGGCTGGTTTGGGTGAGCTGATGTTCTGCTCACTCACCCGCTTTTCAAAAGGCAGAATTTTCAATTTTCCTCCCGTTCCCTGTCACTGCCATTATTTCTGCTGCTGCTGCTCCTTTTTTTCTCTTTATGAATAAACTGCTGAGTAACAGGGAACTGTTCAGAGAAGAAGTAATGAATGGTTGAAACACACACTAATACATCCATGTAGGGCTCTCCATTTCCATTGGAAATAGTTCGATCTCGGGATTCTGCTCACATTTTATAGCAACAAAATCCCATCCAGCAGCAAAGCTAATCCTGGGAGGAAGAGTGGAATATTTCCCCTCAGGCTGAAATCTTTGAAGACGCCCCTGGGAATGAATTCCTGAGGTCTGAGCCCTGGGTTCCTCCAGGGAATTCAGAACCAGAATTTTGGGAGAAAGTTGAACCCCACCGAGACACTTCCTTCACCTTTTTAAGACCATCCTGGGGTCCCTCAGTTTGTGGCAATAAAGTTTCATTGTGGACACACATTTATTTACATCCTTCATGCCAGCAGACACTTGGCCAGACTCTCCCGTCGGAATTCCAGAGCTGATCCATGGAGCACTGGCTGGGACGCTCCTCATCTACATCAGCACGTTTTTCATCTCGCACAATGTTCAGATTTATGGTGTGACTGCAGACATAAATCATCCTCATTCACCAAACCCAGCTCGCAGCCATATGTTATTGCAGGAGGCTGAATTTTTATGTAGTTGTATTTTTTATGTCCAAAACAGTACAAAACTTCTGCTTTCAATCCAAACAAAGCCTGTTCTGAACCTTTTTTTGCTTAGAGATTGTATTTCAACAGCTTGCTTAAAATTAAAACCTAAAGGAGGAATCATAAGAAGCCTGATTTATTATTAATCATGGGGGAAGATAAATGTTTTCAATCACTTTATGTCTACAAAGCACTGCAGATGCCACCAGGAACTTGGATGGCTCAGGCAGCTTCCTGGGCATTTTAATCCTCAATACCCAGGAGACAGAACTGTGGCAGTAAGTAAGGAGCAGGGTCGGAGTTCACACGGGAGGCAGCGCTGAGTGTCAGAGCTCTTTGGGATGTGCTGGCTCCTGGCCCCGTGCAGAGCTGGGCTGTGGTCATGGGGCCACCGTTTGGAGGAATTGCACCAAAAGTGGGCTTCTTCCATGTGTCCCCCGTAGTAAAACCCAGAGAGCATTAAAAATCTCTAGAAGAGTTTTGGTTTTGGAGCATGGAGGAGGAGATAAGGCCCAGGTGCTGATGAAGGGCCCGACCCTGCGTGCACCAAATGCAATTTCACACGGAAATATTTTGCCAGGGGTGAAATTGCTCTCCCAGACCAGAGCACTTTGGTCACTCCAAGTTTTCTTACGGGCTGGCTGAGTTTGGGGCTGTTCCCCTTTAGCAGGAATCCCACTGGGCACAGCCTGAACGAGGTGCTGTGGCTGTGCCAAAGGAGTTTTCCTGTGCGGGAGCTGTGGCATTCCCTGGTTTTTAATTGTTAAGCAGACATTAAATTTTTGTAAATTCATTCTCAAAAAAAAACTCAAAAAAAAAAAAAAAAAAACACAGCCAAACACATAAACAAGTAAAAAAACCTCACACACAAAAATAATAAAATTTTCCCTAGAGCCGTTTATTTGTCCATTAGGTGAGCCATTATGGGCACTGTTGGGCTGATGCTGCAGCAAAAATTCCTTTCCACCAAGCAGCGCTAAAACTTTTCCACACGTTCCCAATACCAGGTGTGCCTTCCACAATACTTAAAATACCATTAAGTGCATTTAGTTTCAAATACACACTAAATGCTGACCTGAAAGGAAACCACGAGACCCCAAAGCCATTCACCGGTCCGCACAGGGAGCACGGCAAGCATGGGCTTTGTTTCCACCAAATTCTCAGCAGTTTGTGGAACTTTAAAACGGAAAAATGAGGGAATACTCCCAAGAGCAGTATTAAAAGGCACAGTTTGAATTCTGCACCGTGCCCAGCAGCCACGGCGCCGGGAGGAGCAGCTCCTGTCCCTGTCCCTGTCCCTGTCCCTGTCCCTGCGGTGCGGCAGCCCGGGAGGCACAGCCTGCCTGGGAGGCTCCTGGGATCGCTTCCCCGCCCTTGCCAGCCACCAGCTCTCACCAAAAGGCACTGAAATCACCGCAAACCCGGGCTGAGCCGCCAGCTCAGCCCCAGCACTTGGAACATCCACACGGGCAGGCCTTGGAGACCGCCTTGGAGAGAGCGAGGAAGAGCAGAGACCCCCCTCCTCCTGCTCCCCAGGGACGCCTCGCAGAGCCCAGCCCGCTCCCGGCGCTGCCCACCCGGCCTCGGACACTCCGGGCACGGGCAGGGCCGTAGCGTCAAGGCTCCCATGAGGATGCCCACATTAAGACTCGCTTTAGCAGCACCACGGAGCAGGATTTAAGGACCAACACGGAACTTGCTGCTGGACAGGTGCTGGACACGGGCCGTTGGTCGGGAAGCCGTGCACATCAGACAAATACCTGTGAAGGCTGTGTCCAGCTGCAGTGACCCCGGTCCTCCAGGGCTGCTGGATCTTCCTTTATAGGTACAATCCAGAAGTTACATCTCTAAGATTGTGCTCCACCACAGAACAGGCAATTAAAACTGGGCCGCCGTGTTTGATTTTCAATATCTCATTTAAATCTTGTAACGAAGTTCAATTAATGACCTTGGAAAAGTTTTCTAAAATTTAGTGCTGCTTCACCGCAATGCTTTTTATGACTTTTCCTTCTGCACAGCCTTTCCTCTTCCTTTGAATCTAGGCAATATTAAGGAAATATTACGGAGGTAAACGCAGGTGAAGTTGATGATATTATTGATTCCAGATAGCTGCCACTTCAAGACAAATTTCCACTTCGGTCTGGAGGTGCAGAACAAAGATTTCCAATGTACTTAATTATTCAGCACAGTCCTTCCTCACTGGGGGCTGAGAAACGTCTGTGGGGAGGAGCAGGGCCGTGGTGCCAAGGGACTGACCCACCCGAGAGAAAAGCGGGATGTGGAGGAGGAGCAGGTGGGAGCCGAGCACTCGGACACAGCAGAACCGGGAGATCGCAGAATAAATGGATTTTCCTTCTTCAGCCACAATCCCGCCCCAGCCATTCACTGCAACCATCCCAAACACCCTCCAGAACAAACACCCTTGGCTTTGAGACCTGACTTGGGTTATGTGTTCCTAAAGTCCGAAAACCTGAGGAAACCAAACCCTGGTACTTTCCTGGCAGTGCTCACAGGCACCTGCTCCATCCCGGGGTGCCCTGAGGTGTCCGACGTTAAACCTGCTGCATGTCAGGGTGCAAGTGGTTACACTGGGAATTCTGTTCCCCAGACAATTATAAATCCCCTTTTGGAAGGGATCCATTCTTCAGCACTGCAGTGCTGAGACACTTCCCAATCTGAAAGCACTTAATGAGATAATTTGCAGAGAGCTTTAACGAGTTCCAGCCATCTCTTGGCTCGATCCCACCATGACAGTGCTGACTCCCTGCAGCCACTTTCACAGGTACAATTTGGTCCTAGAAATTGGGTAGTTTTTTTAAAAGCACTGCAGTCTAAATCATGTCATATTCTCAGTGAAACATTTGGAGAGTAAATGTAGAGTCCTGGAGAGAAAAATGTTACTCACGATTTTCACATAATGGAGCTGCAGCATAAAAACGCCCTGGGCTGAGTAATTGTGAAAGTGGAGCCAAAAATAAAACCCTGAATTTTTTCCCAAAGTGAATTTCAGACTCCCATATCCATGGCAAGAATAAAAGTTTAATTTCCATCAATATAAAAGGATTGGAGCTTAGATTTGCATGGATTGTCACAGTGCTTGGCTCCAACAGCCCAAGTCCCTGGCTCGGGCCTCAGTGGAGGTTGGCCCACACAGTCAGCTGCAACAGCAGGAAACGGCAAAATCTAAAATCCCATATTTTTTTCATTTGTTTTGTCCTCTCTGATGTCCATGTTTAGGTAGAAGTCACACATTCATTAAAGGGTTTAATTCCCTTTTTTCCCAGTGGCCATGAAAGAGCTGTGTCCCAGAGCAGAGCCACTGCCCAGGAGCTGCCCGGCTGGCACAGGGCTCAGCCCCGCCTGAGCCTGAGGAGAACATAAACCACAGAAAGCCTTAAGAAATTCCAGCACAAATTATTAAACAGAGAATTAGGGTCACAATGTGAAAGGGCATTTGCCACCAGATCTGTCCCCACACCACCACAGCCTGCGGTCCCAGCCCTCCAAGAGCTTCGCTGCATGTCCCCATCAGCTCGTGCTGTGAGCCACAGAGCCCCAGGGCCATCTCAGCTGGAAGAGCCCTCCCAGCCCACGGAGTCCCAGGTGTGCCCAGTGCCCACCCTGTCCCCAGCCCAGAGCTCTGAGTGCCGGCTCCAGCCCTTCCTGGGCACCTCCAGGGATGGGCACTCCAAACCTCCCTGGGCAGCCCCTGCCAAGGCCTGGCCACTCTTTCTGAGAAGAAATTTTTCCAAATGTCCGAGCTGAGCCTCCCCTGGCACAGCTTGAGGCCGTTTTCTCTCATCCTGCTCCTGTTCCCTGGGAGAAGAGGCCAATCCCCAGCCCTACAAATTCCCTGGTTTGGCAGAGGTGTGTGGGCTAAGGAAGCTTTGGTGGCTATTTTTCTTTTTTTCTCTTTGTTTCCTAAGCAAAAGCAACTCTCACAAACCAGGAAGAGCTTTTGCCATGTTTCAAGCAAGTAGAGAGGCTCCAAGCTCAAATTGCTCTAATAATTTATTCTGGTCTTGAAATCCCCGGGGTTATTTCACAGAAAATGTATTTTAAGTTGTTTGGCTCCAAAATGACAAGATAACAGACGATACATATTCATTTGCTCCCCCAAGATGGTGATGAGATGTTACAAAATAAAGCAGCAGATCCTCCCTCCCCCAAACAGGCGACTTGTGGCTTTATCTCCCCGATAGCACCCGAATTGTGCTGCCATTTATCTTGAGGGGGTGTTTATGGAAGGGATTGTTTGCAGCTGGAGCTACAAGGCATGAAACAAACTGATAATGGAACTTTCTTTTGAAGCTTATTCTTTTGCGGTGGCATTTTTCTTTTTTCCTTTATGAGCTTCATGACAGGCGAGCAGTAATTTCCTTTCTGTATTTTAGCACAAACAACAGATTAGTGTCACACTGTTTGCTGGGAGCTTTTGCTCGCTGCTTGCATGAGCACTTGTTGGTGTTTGGCGTATTCCAAATAAATAATGTGGTCATTCATAAAGATAAAAAACAGAAACATCTTCCTGGCACGGCAGAACGCGCTGCAGCACGGCTCCTGCGCGTGCTGGGGAAGCAGAGGCAGAGGTGAATAATGGCATTTGCAATCCGAATCACAGAACACGCCGGCCAGGACTTTGTCTTCCCTAAGAGACACAACACAGCCCTGGGCTCTGCAAACACGGCAATCCAAAGGCGACAGAAATGAAACGCAAATTAACTGCATAAATCACAGATAGTAAATTATTTATTTGGGGAGTATGTAGAATACAGAATATAACCTCATAGAAAAAAATTACTTTAATTTTTGCCCTTCTTCCCATAATAATTAATTATTTTTTCATACTTTTAGTAATATCACTGTGAGAAGCCACAAGGAAACATTGCAGGGCACTTCCTCCCCTTTCTCTGATGTATTTCTTTGGGGCAAAGTTTTCTATTCTTCCACTCTTCCTCCATCACTGGAAAATCAACCTCCTATTCTGTTTTCTCCAGCGCTTCCAAGGCAAATGCACCTCACCCACGTCTGGGCTCCGTCCCTTGCTCACCAGGCTTTGCGAGGCTTTGCCTCCTCACCACGAGCTGATGCTGCTGGGATAAATCTCTCCTTCAGCTTCGCTGCCAGAGGATTTCCTGGAGCACGGCCAGGCCCTGAGGCTGCCCCCGCCCGTGGCCAGCCCAGCCCTGCCCAGGATGGCACCAGCTGCCAAAATCATCGCCAGCCAGCTCCGCCGGAATGAACCGACTGCCAAAGGGAACAGCCTTGGCTTAGAACCCCACATTTCAAACAAAATCCTGAAAATGCCACGTTCTAGCATGAAGGCAGAAGAGTGACACTTAATCTCAGGGGTTTCTGAGAACGTGGCCAATGCAGCGGCCCTGGAGCCTGAGGGGAGCTGATGACACTGGAGTGGGGACAGCCACCGGCCGTCGGGGGAGCAGCAGTGACAGCACAGCAGACACGGGCGGGGGGAGCCAGCCAGCACCAGCAGGGCAAAAGGATCCAAGGATCCCAGAATCCCAGAGTGACCGGCGCTGGAGAAGGCCTCCAAGATCATCGAGTCCAACTGCGCCCAATCCCCAGCTTGTCACCAGCCCAGAGCACCGAGTGCCACGTCCAGGCGCTGCTCGGACACCTCCGGGGAGGGGAGGATGGACATCAGCCGGGGAAAGGGCAGGGCTGGGCAGCCCGGGGCTGGGAGGGGCTGGAGGAAGGTGGGAAGCACCTCAGGAAGCACAGCTGCTGCTCCTGCCGAGGTGGAAGCGCAGGCACACAGGTGACACCCTGAGAGTGCCCAGCTCTCGGGAGAGCTCTCCCTGAAGTCACACAGGTGACACCCTGAGAGTGCCCAGCTCTCAGGAGAGCTCTCCCTGAAGTCACACAGGTGACACCCTGAGAGTGCCCAGCTCTCAGGAGAGCTCTCCCTGAAGTCACACAGGTGACACCCTGAGAGTGCCCAGCTCTCAGGAGAGCTCTCCCTGAAGTCACACAGGTGACACCCTGAGAGTGCCCAGCTCTCAGGAGAGCTCTCCCTGCAGTCCTGTCCCTTGTTTTGGTGAGCACTCGGCTCTGCACAGCAGCTCAGCAGCTGCTCCCACTCCAAGCAACACTTCCAGCAAATGCCAAGGCATTCAAGTGACAGGAAATTTGAGCAGTTGATTTGGGAAATGGATATTTCATTAGAGGCAGGGCTCAGGATAAATGGAAGCTTTCCTGCTGCCGTTCCTGGGAATACCAATGAGCTCCAAATGAGCAGGGGGGACAGAACTCTCAGGCTGGTAAACATTAAGCACTTTTTTGGCCCAGGTGCTGTCCCGACCCCTCCCAGGCAGCCAGACTCGGGACAGGTTCAGTCCAAATCCACAGTTCTGTGCTACCATCAGAAATCAGGATTAAAGAAATGGATTGATCTGCAGAGTGAACTCCTAACATCATCTGAGATACAGATGCCTTGAGTCGTGATCAATAGCCGGGATGTAACTGCAGATGTGCTCCCGCCGTGCAGCACGCTGTGCTCCCAGTGCCCCGACACTCGGGGCCGTGACTGATAGGGAGTGAAAGGGAAGCAAATGAGCCACCATCTGCACACAGTTCTTTGATGTATGCGGTGTTGTTACAGTCCAAACCACTCCTAAAAGCAGGTTTGGGGTTTTCTTTGCACACCAGTATGACACACGCAGGTAGTGATTTGAAAAAGATAAAGCAAAGGTCTACTTTTAAAGACCACCATGAAAAATTATTTCCAACTTCCACAAACGTCCCATTTTAAAAGTAATGTACTACAAAATTCCTTTTGAAGTAGATAACAAGAAATTAAGAATAAACATTTGTCAATTTCTTCTGCACTGAGATAAACAACTGAAGTAGGGGTTTTTCTTAGAAAAACATGAAATAGAAATCCGGAGTGGGGATCGAAAGGCTCCAGCAGCACCTCGGAGGCCCCGCCCAGCGCACCCTCCCCAAAACCCGGGCGGAGCCCCCCCGAATCAAGCAGCAGCCAGGTGCGCTCCGCTTCTCCTCCCGGTCCTGCTGGGCGCTGCTGCGCACCTGTAACCCCCCGAGCCTCCCCCTGCCCCAGCCCCGTGACTGGGGGCACACACACACAGCCCCGGGGCACACACACACAGCCCCAGGGCACACNCGAGCCTCCCCCTGCCCCAGCCCCGTGACTGGGGGCACACACACACAGCCCCGG
>VWPU01000689.1:0-40426 GCA_013398955.1 Callaeas wilsoni
GCGGGGCGGGGCGGGCGCGGCGCAAAACGCGGAGGGCGGAACGTGGAGCGGCGTCCCCGGGCGGCGGGAAAACACGAAGCGGATATCTCGCCTGAAAGATCGGGAGCCGGAGACAGACAAAGCCCGGAGCGGAGCATTCCCTGCCTTAGGAGCCGGAGCTGCCGTAGTCCCTCCTCGGAAATGGCGAGGGGAATCTTTCGGGGGTGTTTCACGCTCTGAACGGTGTCTTGTGAGACCTCAGCCCGGCATGGTTCCCCCAAAGCCACGCTTTTAGCTCCCTGAGCCAGCACAGAAAGGCAGAGGGCAGGGGTTATCATCACCCCGGGGCCTCCACACCTACCTCAAAATCCACCACATCGTGCCCCACGCTGCCACTTTTCCTTTCCGAACACTGTTCTGGATGGAAAGAGCACCTGGGTCTCCAGCCGTTCTCATGCCCTGGAGGTGACATGTCCCCTAAACCCTCTACTTCCCACCCAAAGCTTCAGCACCAGCCCTGCTGACCAGGGAGGAAATTCCAGCACATCTCAACCCTGGCCCCTGGACACTCCAAACCTTCTGCTCCTTTTCCCAAAGCCTCAGCATCAGCCCCACTGTTCGCTGAGGAAATTTCAGTTCACTGCAGTGGGGATGTCCCAGTCCTGTCTTCATGATACCCCAAAACCAGGAAGGTGAACCAGTGTGGCAAGCTCTGCCAATGGGGGATGGATCCAAGCTGGCATCAGTTAGTGCGGAGCACGGAGCAGGAACATGCAGGAACCTGCGGGTCCTGCAGATGGAGAGGGGAGCACCAACTCCATCCACCCAGCCAGGATCTGGTGTAAGTATTCCAGCCCAANCGGAGCACCAACTCCATCCACCCATCCATCCAAGTAGCCATCCACTTACTCTGGTGTAAGTATTCCAGCCCAAAGAGGTGCCACCATTCCTTGAGTGTGCCGCCATCCAGTGTGGTTTCAGGAGGGCACCAAAGGAGATGCCAATTTCTTCTGATGCTTTTTGCCCCAAACAAGGACAACACAAGACCCAAATCCCTGGCAAAGGAGGTAATGCCGAGAAGGCCAGAGGTTTGGGTGTCTCACCGGCTTTTGGGGCTGGAGCAGGTGGGAGGGAGCCAGAAAATGTTTAAAGCAACGGGAAAAGAGGGATGAGAAGAAAATTCTTACAGCCCAAAAGAGAGAAAGAGGAGAAATCCTTCCTTATCCCAATGAAGAGGAGACACTGTTCTCGCACAGCACAGAGCCAATGCTGGCAGGCTCTAAGACAACCTGTATTAATAAGACAAGGTCTGTTTTTACTGAAGTATTTTCAAGAATTGGGTAAAAGGTTTTATGGGCATTTGGTGTTGATGTTCAGCAAATCTCAGGCCAGGAATGGTGCTTCCAAGGGTGGAAAAATCAGCGTCAGATAGGAACGCAGGACGAACCAGGGATGGGTCAGTGCATCTTTCCTGGCAAAATTGTGATGCCACTAATACAGGAGGAAAACAAAACCCCTGCCAGGCAAGGCAGCTCCACTGGGAATGATCTCGGCATTGCTCCAATGCCACGACCACAAGCAGGGCCTGTGATGGAGCCTGCCTGTGGCTGTTGGAGATCCCATGGAAGCCTACAGACGATGGTGGACGTGAAATTCTTAGGGATGAAACCTGCAGGCACCAGGTAGAAGTGAGCTGTGAGTGACAAAGGACAGGGAGGTGACAAGGCAGCTGCCACTGTCAGAGGTGGAGATGGATCTGGTTTAATGCAGAGCCAAATCATGGGCTCATGTTAAAGCCTGGCTCAGGCATGGGCTGGGTGACCCATCTGGGGAAGCAGAACCTTGGGATGGGGATTTTAAAAGGCACTAGGTGTGATGGGAAGGTGGGATTTTTTGGCATCACAGAGTTAGTACAAGCTCCCACTCTGCCATGGTCTTGTCTGATGGTGCTGCACTCCTGGGACAGGAGCAGGAGCTGGAGCTGCACCACCTGGAGCCAGCCTGGCACCTCCTCCCTGGGTGCTCCAACCCTCTGCGTCCTGCCTCTCCCACACAGCCCACAAGGAAGGCCTCTCCTGCCTCCTTCTCCTCAAGGCACCAGGACCCCAGGATGAATCCCCAAGCCTCCCATCACTCTCCAGCTCTGCTCCTATTGGCACCGTAGATATTTCCCATCACTCTCAAGGGACATCCACCAAGACAGTAGGATCTCCATGTAACAAGAGTGCAGGGAAGTCTCTAGGAATCCCAGCACAGCTGACTGGACCAGAGTGGTGGGACATAAGGGACAGAGCGGATGAGGGATGCAGCCAGAGGAGGAAGGAAGCAGGAGAATCCCATCACCCTCGGCCACATCAAACAGTAGCTCCCACACCATGAACTCTCCGCCAGTCGTGGGCAGCTCAGAGCTGAAACACCCGCAAGGGTTTTCCCACTGAGGAATAATGTGGGTGGGTGCTGGATCCAGCCCCATCATTTCCAGCACCTCAGAGATCCCACAGGCAGCAAATGGAGCCAGAATACAATTCCCAGGGCAAATGGCATGGAACAATTTCCAGTGCTGCAGCACAAGGGCTTCGTAGCCTTCTCCTCCTCTCCCATGGGGCAGAGGGCTGGGACAACCTATACCCAGGGACTGTGTCAAGCAGTCGAGCTGGCAGCTCCCACTGCATTCCTGGGAAAGAGGAGAAGAAGGGATGCTGGGAGTGCTGGGAGGTCATTCCATCCCCCCAGAGCAGGGTGGGCTCAGGGTAATGAGGAGGAGCTCTTAGACCATGGCAAGGCACAGCCTGGAGCACCGCAGCACAAAGGGATCACAACCCAGTACACACCAGTGCATGATGAGCACAGACATGGCAATGTGGGGAGAGGCTCAGTGTGAGGGAGTAGAGAAAAAGGCAAAATTCAGCTTATTCCAAAGCTGTCCTACACAGAGCTGCTGGGGGCCACGTCTTGGGAGCTGGCTGTTGCTTTGGTACAAATCAGCAGAAGGATGTAAAGTTGGGCACTCAGCAGTGATTACAAAGGGCTGGAAGAGGACCTGTGAGCAGGCACAGAGCCCACCTCTAACCCCAAACCTCCCATTCCCACTTGGCAGGGCTCAGGCTCTCTGGCTGTTGGGAGCCATCCCCCCCATCCCCTCAGCTTCTCGCTCCTCTCCTCGCTGTGTCTGACTCCATCCAGCCAAAAACACCTCAAGGCACTTTTTGGAGAGGGAGATCTTGCCAAAGCCAGGATGGAGCTGGGCTGCCCGCTGCCGGAGAGCTCCCCATGCCTGTTCCGGGACCCACTGCTCCTGGGGGTGCCAGTGACTGTTGAACTGCATCCTGTCAAGCTCATCTCCCACCCACCCTTGTCTGCAGCGCGGGACCTCCCTGGAAGCACAGGGCTGTTGGGCCAGGTCTTGGTGAAAACATGTCTCTTTTAATATTTTTGGAATACAAGAGATAAAGCAATACCTAAAAACAATCTGGGATCAGGGATCCATCTTGCACCTGCTTTCCAGAGCTGAGGACCATCCTGGCACCCTTCAGAAGTTGGGCACTTCATGGGAACCAATGCTGCTCCCCGGCGCTCACTCCACGGCTTTCTGCTTCATTAACCCCTTCTTTGCTCCCCGATGGATCTTCGCATCCAGCTTCCCTGTAAAGAAGGGATTAAAGAAAAAAAAACTACAACAAACCCTCATCACTCTTTATTTTTAAATGCTATTTGCAATGCAAATGAGCTGGAGGCAGAGAGGTCTCCTAGTTAGTGCGTTCCTGTCACATCCAATTATCCTGCTTGAGGAGCCAGGCGTTTCCAGCCGCCACGGCCTCCCTCAGCAGGCGCGACACCGGGGAGCCAGGGGCAAGCATGTCCAACGTGGCCAAGAGTCACAGGAGAAGGGGAAATTCAGTAAGGAGGAGAGTAAATTAACATCCAGCACTCGCCTGCCACTACCGGGGGGAAACCGATGCCTGCGCCTGTCCGCAGGATGCGCGTCAATACTCTCCGAGGAGGTGAGTCAAGAAGCCTGTCAGGGATGTGTTTCTCCATGGTGTGGCAAAGGCCAGGACTGGGGACAACAAACCCTCAGGTTGGGATAATGGTGCAGTGGGCACCCAGTGTGATGGGGACACCTGCTCCATGTTGCCAAGTGCCAGGTTGGTGGTCTCCAAGGCCATCTGCTGCCTCTGCCACCAAGGAAAACCTCAGCCAGCAGCTCCAGTGGGACCTGAGAAAACACTGCCTCTCCTTGTCCTTCACAGCCCTTGGGGACTTCACTGCCAGCTCTGCTTTCCCACCTGGGAGAGGGAGCAGGACACCAGAACACGGAATTTTAGGCAACTCCTGCTGAAGAAGCCAGAAGCCAGACTCCCTCAGAGAGTGTCCTTGTCCTCTTCTTCCTTCCTGTAAAAACACAAGGATGTGCCCCCTCTCCCAGCTCCCAGAGCCAGCTTCCCACAGAGGCTCTGCCAGCAGCCAGCACCAGTCACCTCCTCTAATGATACGTCTCCCCAGGACTTGCCTTCCTGCTGCTCCCCTGCATCTTCCCATCCTCTAAATGCCAGCCTCGTCCTGTCTCTGTAGCTGGGAACAGAGATAGGGCAAGATACACCAGGCTCCAAAGTTCTACTTTGGCCACTGCTCCAAAATCTGCTGGTAAATGTCCATGTGCCCTAAGAAGCAGGTGCTTCTTCAGACAAAATGGCTCCTAACCAGCCAGTGACCATCACCTTCTCTTCAAACCAAGAAAATATCTCAATTCCAGCTCAACAAAGAGGGTTTGCAGGTCACCATGCCACAGATCCACAAACTGAAACATGGCTTGCAAGATGTTCTGGGAGATCCTCCATCCCCTTGGCCACCCCAGAGAAGACTCTTCCCCCACGGCCTAAGGATGGGGAAGAAGCCTCCTCCATGCAATTGCTCTTTCCAGTCATTGGCACCCAAGCAGGCTGAGCCAACCCATCCAGAAGCAGTGTGTCAGACCACCCTGTCCCCACTCCAGGGGTGGTCTTAGCAGGAGAAAAGCAGCAAGTTCACACTCTCTCCATGCCCTGGCTCCCCACCACCACTACTGTCACCAGGGCTGTTATATTTCATGTGCCTGCCTGCTTCTCCTGATCCCAAAAACATTGGGAGGCTCCTCTGCTTTTCCAGCTGGCAAACACCACACAGGTAACCTTTAAGAAAAGGGTAAAAATAAGGCAAAACCCCAGGGTCCCTTGCTCTTTCTGCTCAATGATTCAAGGCCTCTCATCTCACACCATGTCCTCTGCTTCTCTACACTCTTCCAGCTGCTGGCTGTTGGAGGGAGGTTTCTAAGTGATGCTTCAGGGCAGCTTTGTCTGAGTTCAAGGAAATCTCCCATGAGAAAGGCCAACGAGCTTTGTCCTCATGTACTAAAACTACATGGGACATATTTGGGGAGAGCTGTGCTCCCAGATGCAACACTGTGCCCATCCCTTCCACAGAAACAATGACCCTGGCAGCAAAAATTGAGGCATGTTAGGGTTTTTTTCCCATCCCCAGGCTGCTAGAAACAACTAATTTGCAACAGAGAAGCATCCGGATGTCACTGTGGCGAGGTCCATGCTGTTATCTGGCAAGGAAAACTGCTCTGGCTTGGCTTCCCAACAGGACAAACTGGCATTTTGTCATGGTTTGAGCCAGGTTTCAAGGAGACCAGGGCAGCCAGCAAGCCCAGGTGGGGATGTGAGCTGGCACCTTCCCTCTGCTCTGCTTCCAGCTGGGAGAATTAAGCTTCTGACTGCCTGGGATGCAATGCCAGCTTCTATTAAAACAGCTCCTTGCGCCGATGAAAGGTTAAAGGCTTCCCTGCTCCTTTCCTAGGCTGTCATAAATATCACCCAGACGGACCATGTCCCTTCCGGGAGGTGAACATGCAGCTCCACAGCCCCCCTGCGCTGCTCCCATGACAGCTCCTGTTGGGATGGAGGGCAGGGGAGGCAGGGCCAGCAGTGGGAGTGGGAGCACAGGCAGCCGCCAGCACAGCCGGCTTCCTTCCAGGCTGTTAGACTGATCCTTCTCCAAGCAGGAAAGTGTCACAACACAAAGGAGATGATGTGACAGATGGGGAGGGGACTGGCAGCACCTGCACCCGGCGAGGCAGACGCGCAGGAGCCACATAGCAGCTTCGCCCTCTCCCACCCACGGCCAGACAGAGGCAGAGGTGGGAGTCCAGGGGCACGAGAGAGCCTCCGGAGAGCAAAGAAGACATGAAAACAAGGGAAAAAAAAGGAAGCAGTGGCTGCGCCAGCATGCAACAGCCACAAGGCTGTTCTCCCACAGCCAAGGTTTGCATCCTAAATAACTCCTGCCTGCTCACTGGCACTGGGAATAACCCATCTAGGGGGAGGACTGTGCCACAAGTGAGATTCGAGTGCTTGCAGGTCTCCAAGCACTGGTCTCCGTTGGTTGAACGCACCTCGCAGCTGCTGCTCGAAAAGGCAAGGAAGAAACCAAATGGTTTTGCAGGAACATCCCAACACCCAACTGTGGGAGACAGGTGCTTCCCTGAGCAGAGAGGGGAAAAAACCCTCAAAGCCAACAAAAATAACCCTCTGCCATGCTTCAAAAAGCCTTTATTAACCAGTCCTGAGAAATCCCAACACTCCTCAGCCCCAGGTACTAGTCCCGAGGATCCATGTGGAAAGGAGGGAGATAACCCAGTTGTCAGCTTTGCTGAATAAACAGCCAAGACTCTTCCTGCTTCTGCTGCTTTTAGCCCGTCAAATTAATTTTTCACATCCCCTGCAAGCGTGTGCGGTGCCTTCCCCAGGCTGTGTGGTGGGGAGGCTGCTAATAAGGACGGAGCTGACTGCGGGCTCCCCAGCTGCCGCATCCCTCCTCCATCCTTTTTATAGCAGCGGGCAGGAATAACTGGCAGCCTGCAGAGGGGCTGGTGGCTCGTAAAAGGGACTAACGACGCTGGCAAGTGGAGCACGGACAGATGCTGTGGCGCTTCCCTGTGCGCTCTGCCAGGACATCCCATCCCACCAGCCTGTGGATGGGGAACATCCATCTGGCCCTGCAGCTCTTGCTGTTCAAGCCCTCACTGTCCTCAGGGGCAAGAGCACGATTTGGAACTACAGGACATGTAGGTTGCCTGGATCTGCCTGGGCATTGCTGCACTGACTCCTGTCGTGACCCAGCCTGATGCCAGCAGCAGATCAGCCACCGACATGAATGCTCTTTGACTTCCCAAGCGTTTGCAGAGGCAGGAAGAGGCATGTATTTGGAAGGAAGCAACATCTGGGGAAAGGGGAACCGAAGACAAAAAAAGTATTACAGATGTATTCGAGCCATTAAACAAACACCTCCAGATCAAAGAGCAGAGGGCAAAGGTTGGGAACTCATCTGGCAACGGCAAGCTGGAATGGCGAGGGGAGCCGGTTCTGAGGGCTGGGGGGGCATCTGGGGAAACTTTACTACTTACAGATTTTGTGTTTTCCTTTGATGGGTAACTTCAGAACCATCTCCTGGGGATTAGTGCAGATAAAGACAAATGGAGACCCAGACTCCTGGCTCAGGTCCGGATACTGTGAAACACAGAGAGACACAGAGAGCAGAGTCAAGGCGGCTGCATGGGTGCAGAAAGAGCTCAGTGGGCAAGAACAGAGGGATCTTAGCCAAGACATGGGTTATATGGAGGCTGTAGCAGCTCAGACCAAACTACTTCAAGAACTTTTAATGAAAAAAACCCAAACGATTTCAGGTTTGGGTCTTATTCTGCAAGCCCCTTGCTCAGCCTCTTCACACTACGCCTCAGATGGAGCTCGCTGCCTCTTTGGATCCGCTTACCCTGAGTGTTCCCAAACCCCTTTCAGCCCTCTTTAGCACCGACCTGTGCTACCCCTGTGGTTTCACACTCGATTTAGGCTGATCAGAACCCTGGGATGTTGACCGAGAGGTGGTCAGGGCCCTACCATCACCAGCCCACCTGTTCACCAGGACAAGCAAGGGAAGGATTTTCAGCCTGATGCATCCCTGGATTCAGCTGACGGGGAATGTGAGTATTCCCACTAACCCTTAACTGGTCATGGACAGCACACCAGCACCTCAATCAAAACAATCTGCCAAACCCAGCCTGAAATGACCACCAGAAGGGTGGCCACCACCACCTGTCCCAGCTACAGATACATCCTCAAATGTTCCCCACAAAGCTCAATCCCAAACACAAGGATTTGAGATTTGGAGAGTGATCACTGTCCTGCTGTGGGACATGCATCCTTTGATATTCACTTGCATATAAACGGCGAGCAACACACCTGCTACATACCAAGGCAATGGCTCAGAGAGGCCAGCTCAGGGCTGGCTCCATGCACAGTCAATGGAGGGATTTTACAACATTGAAGACATGGGGGAATTTTATAGGAAAAGAATAAACAGATTATAGAATCATAGAAGCATTTAGGGTGGAAAAAGACCTCTAAAATTGTTTCTCTCATTAACCATGTGGGGAAAAAGGAGAAAAAACCCACTCCATGCGGGAAACACACCAAGATCCTGGCTGACTGCAGCTCAGCCTCTCTGGCATTCAGAGGTGAAATGCAAAACAGTCACAAAAAATGTGTATCTCACCTCAGATTGTCCACAAGCTGCAGAGCTGGTGCTGACAGGCACTGAGGCCAGCGCATGCCACGAGGATGCTCCAGCCCAGGAAATCCTGCTCAAACAGACTGTGGAAGTGGTTTTCCTTCCATGGGAAAACTGCCTTCTTTTTTTTCCTGCTCCCCTGCCTTCCTCGAGCAGATCCGTCAAGGCTGCTGGAGGGGACAGGATGCCAGACCAGATGGAGCTGCGTGTCCTGGCAAATCCCCCATTTGTTACTAACAAATGACTCCTAGGCCGAGTGTTTGAAAAGCTCTCACCGACCTGCCAAAAGGAGTTTGGATTTGCCCTGGAACAGCTGGGCACAGCGAGGGAAGCAGGGAGCGACCCACTCTCCCCACACTGCAGCAGGGTTTGGCAGCATTGCCAGCAGTTCAGGGAGATTTACAGAAGCCCAGCACTGGGATTGGATCAATCAGGGGAAGCGTTTCCAAGCCCTCTCATTTTAAAACAGCGTGTAAGAGCTGTGCACTGAGTAAGAGAGAGGTACAAGCACTCAGCTGCTCCATGCAGCTCCGTGCTGGGGAGGAGGAGCTGCACTGATCTGCATCACGTGCCAATGCCCTGCTGCACTGACCTGGGCTTGGACAGGTTTCTTCCTCTCTTTTTTTTTTTTTCAGCTGAGTCACCTTATTTGACTTGCTTCCACTGCTCCATGCCCATGCCAAGGATTTTCATTTCCCATCTGCAGGGAAGGAGGATCTTGGAAGGTTAGGAAGAGCCAATGTGAATATCCCTGGCCAACACCTGGAGAGTGTGAAATGCTGGCACTGCTTTGTTGCTCTCAGCATCACACAGGTGACTGGTGGCACCTCTGTGGCTGGAGGACCTGAGGACAAGCCAAAGGATCAAGGTCCTCCAAGACTGGAGGACCAAAGGCCACCCAGATCTGGCCACAGAGGTGATCCTTTCGTGCTCCACTACACCTGGTTCAGCCCGTGGCTTCTTCAGCCTGGTGGGGCAGCCAGGATGGGTGTGCTGCAGAGGTCCTGCTGCTGGAATACAGCTGCTTCCCAAATCCCCTCAGTCACCACCTCCCAGGTGGACCTGGACACCACCATGTCCCCCTCACATGTTTTACAGTCCCATCCCAGGAACATCTCCCAAACAGGGATCAGCAGTGAAAGCAACAGCCAGTTGGTTTCTCCACTGACAGCTTTCATCCAAAACCAGGATCCAGCCTTCAGCTCCAACAGTTCCAGCTCAGTCCGATCCCAAGGCCAAAGAGGATGCCACAACTCTGACTTGAATTCCCGCTTCCACACCATCATCTTTGCCTTTCATCTTTGCTCACAGGGTGCATTTCTGTCTGTGAGCCAAATCCCTTTGTGTCCTTCATTTTAAAAAGCTTTGGTCCTTCCTCTGGCATCTCACTCCCAGGAGGCAGGGAAGGAGCCCCTCATCCAGCCACTACATTTAAGGCTTCCTACTGTACCTACTCCAGAAACCTCTTATCTCATCCTGGTGAACAAAAATCCAGAATATTCCTGCAGGCTGGAGCCAAGAAAGAGCTATAACCCCATCCTCTGCCTAGAGTCAGGAAGCTCCCAGGTGAGGAACATTATGCTGACCCAAGCCAATAGCTCAGCTCCCTTCTTCCCTTCCATGAGTACACTCCATTCATTCATCCTACAGAAATTTAGGAAGCTCCACTCTCAGTGGAGACACTGCCACCAAGACATCAAACAGGTTTGCCTCCGTTACATTGTCCAAAGCTGCCCAAGTTTAAATACCAAAACCTCATTTCTCACTCTTTCTGCTGTGAAAAGTCAGTCAAGTCACTCTACTGTCTGCAAGGCAGCAGATTTAGGAGATGGAAAACAAATTTATTCCCAACTACTCCACCCCACAGGCAGCCCATCATCACTTCAGTAAACCTGAGCTTGGAATAAAAGCCTAAAACCCAGAGCTGGTGTGGCAGAGGGAGAGGACTGAGCATATCCTGTCATATTGGTCAGGTTGGACGGGGCTTGGAGCAATCTGGTCTAGTGGAAGGCATGTTTCACCCCATGGCAGAGGGTGAAATGAGATTAAGTTTAAGGTCGCTCCCAACCCAAACCAGCCTGGGATTCTGTGATCCCCAGTAAAGACAATCTCCAACAGCAATTTTTCAAATAAAAGGTCAATTCAGAGGGAAACCATACTCGCTCTCTTCCAGAGACCAAGAATCAAACCCAGCCAGCAGTCTGATGGGGGATGTCCCTTCTTAAATTCAACAGCACTCATCATTCTCATCTTGAGCATATTAATAAGATACATGCTGGTACTCTAGGCTTTACACTGCCTCTACCTGGAAGCAACTTGGCATTTAGGTGAAGGTGGCTACAACAAACACAGTCCAGAGGTCAGATTGACCCTCAAGAAGGAGCAAACTCACCCTCCTCCAATCCTGCAGATGACCAAGGAAGCTCAAAAGAGAGGGGCTATGCAATGCAACTACAGTGTGAAAAAAAATATTCAGCCTCCTTTCAGACCTTCTGCCACCTTGTAGCCAGCTGGCAACAAGGCAGGTGGGAGGCCAGTGGGCTCCATGGGCTGAAAATAGCTGACGTGGCTCACCAAGAGCTGCTCCTTCCCTTGCTTCGCACCAACATCCCACAGACGCGCTCCACACATGGCCTCCACGCAACCACTGGCCCCCTGCTCATCCCACCTCTCCAGCTGGGCTTCAGTTTGCTGCTAACAGGTCTGGAAGATCCCAGCTGTGAGGAGATTAGGTGGGAGGGAAGAGAAAAGCAGATCTCAAGGCAGCTTAAAACCTGCAGGAAGAGCTCGAGGTTATGAAGCTGGAAAAGGGAGCTGAGCACTGGGCTCCTCCAAAAACCGGCCACCAGACTCGCCCTCACGCCAGAGCCAGCGCTTTGAACATGTATTAAGTGGCTATCAGATGTCCCCAACAGCCATCCAGCTCAAGCTGCAAGCAGGGATAATTGCTAATGAATGTTCCCTACACTTTGTTTTCACCATCCCTCATCTCCCATCACCAGCTTGTCACCACCAGGAATAGCAGCAGGGCTGCCAGCCTCCCGCTCCACAGCCCACAGCAAAAGAGCAAAGGAGGGGATGAGCCAGCTCAGAGCCAGCAGAGACACAAACCCACCTTCTCTGACATCTGAGAAAAAAAAAATCCTGCTATATTTTCCCCCCCACACCAATTTGTTATGTTTTTTTTTCCCCCCGATTTAGGTAAAGCCTGCAGCAGGATGCTGGGGCCATGCAGGCTCACCCAGCATCACTAGTACCAACACAGCATTTGGGACCCTTTGCTCATCCTGATTCCATCTCCACAGGAGAAAAAAAACATGGAGAAGGGCCATCCCAAACCCCTCAACTGCTGCACCCCTCCCCAATAAGCTGCACTGGCTTGAACCCAACTGCCATGACCCGAAGGCAAGGGAACGGAAAGAGCAGAAGGAAAACGTCCTGGGGGGAAGCCAAACCATCACTAACAAGATGAGCTCTGCTCCGGTGCATCTGAGGCAGGAACAAAGGCACCGCGTGCACAGAGCAGCAGCTCTGCGCAGCACAATGCCCGAGTGCTCTCAGCAGCTTCTTTAGCGACCTTCCAGGAGCATTCCTGCTCTCATTAAGGCCTCGGGACACAAAGGGGTGGGAAAAGTCCCGGTTTCACACACGCCAGACTATGGAGCCCTGCAATGCAGCCTGAGCTCTCCTCTGCTTTCCTTGCCATGGAGCGTACAACCCGGTTAGCCGGAGCGTGGCGGAGAATTGCACGCTGGAACCTGTGGTCCTTCCCCTGGTCACTGCCACTCTCTCCATATTACAGCTGCCGGGGGCACCAACAGCGAGGAGGTGCTTGAGATGCTCCGCAAGGTTCATGATGGAAAGGGGTGAATCATTTTCCTGGCGTGGCTCGTCAGGGAACAACAGGGAAAACATGGCTCACTCTGCCAGGCAGCACCAGGCCAGGACACCCGCTCCAGCCTTCATTTCCCTGCTGCTCTCCAAGAGCTTTGGAATAAAAGAGGCAGCACTGGAAAGCAATGCTGTCTGGAAAGAATAAAAGCAAACAGACCTCATGTGTTGGCAAGAGAGTTCACCATAAAATGCATGCAAAGGGAAAAAATTCATCCTGGTGGAGGCAGCATCTCCTCTGAAAGAGTGGGGCTGCTGGATTCAGCAGTGGCAATAAATCAGCTCCCCCCAGCAGGCAGAAACACACACTGAGCTCTTCCTGGGTGCTGGAGATACCCCTTGGCCATGTGCAAAAAGAGGAGTGGGATGCAAGGGATCCCCTGGGAGCCCAACTTCCTTCACCCTGTTTTCTTGGTGATTTGTGGAAGAGAAGGATCCGCTCTTCTTTCATGCCTCATAAGCTTCATCGCTGTCAGAGACACGTAACAGGTAATTAACTACTAAACAGCCATTTTCTCCTCCTTTCCGGAGGGAAATTGCTCACCATCCATCTAGAAAATGTTTCTTTGGTGGTTTGCAAGAGGGAAAAGAAAATGGGCAGCTTTTTGGGAGTGACAGGGGTGCTGCGGCCAAATAGGGGCACTTGCAGCAATGCCTGCACCACAAACACATGGATCCAGGAGAAATGAAGCCTTCAGAAATGAGAGATGATGCTTAACTGGATGTGGGTGCCGCTGTGCCCAAGCCCCATTTGGCCTGTCACTTTTCCAAGGAGAGTGGTTTAGGAGCATCAGCTCCCTGCCTGTTGTTCTGACAGCAGTGGTCTCCATCATCTCTTTACAAGGATATTTCTTAATTCTCCTTTGGGGAATTATCCAGCCAATATTCCCAACACAGCCTTCACCCTGAGTGCTCCAGGGCACATTCACCCAAAGGTGACACCCAACTGCGAACAGCAGCTCCAGGTTTACCACCACTGTGCCACTTCCTGATTCAGCCCTCCAGTCCTGGAAAGCGCTTGCAGAGCACCAAGCACTTCACTCCGAGTTTTGATCACCCTCATAACACAGCCTTGCATCACACTCCCAACTCTAAGCACATTCTCAAGCACCATCTTTTAAGGTCATAGGCCAACCAGCCTTTGGCCCATGAGAAATGTAACATTTTCCTAAACAGAAACCCTAAAGCAGATCCAAGTTTCTAGAAAAGTCAAATTTTCTAGCTTGAGACAGAAACATCCAGAACATGCACCCAAAGAACACTGCAAGCTGTCCTTGGCCATGGAAGAGCTTGGGGATGCAGCAGAGCTGCTCCATAGAGGCTATGTTAGCAAAGGGATACGCGTCGATGTTCAATTCAAATCAACGGAACACGAAAAGAAGGAAAAAAAGTAGGATCACAAAGAAATCCAAACAAAAGCTGTCAGCCAAACTTTTGTTTGAAAGCCTGTCAGGTCTAGACTGAAACGTGTGAGGAAGGAACAGCTCGAAACCACAGCTGCTAATGGTTATGGATTTGGCAATCAAAATGTCTTTGTTAAAAAAAAGAGAAAAAAAGTTAACTGTCTGACTATTGAGGTTACAAACCGCAGCCTTGATGCATTGTTGCAGTCAACATCCTCCCTGCTGTTCCTGAGCGCTTACAGCTGCTGCTGGCAGCTAGCGTGCTGGCACACGCTCCCTGCACCAGGATGCGCAAGGAATTTTGTGAGCCTGCCTTCCTTTCCCCTTCTTCCCACCACAATGCCTGGCAGCCCTCGCCTGCTCTGCCCCTCGCATGCCTGGCTGGTATGCAACCAGATCCAGGCACAGCAGGCTGGGATCGCCGCGGGATCCTTCCCTGGCCAGGCGGATCCATCCAGTGGGTTTTCTCTGCCTCCAGCCCAGAGCCCGGCTCTCGTCGTGGTGTTCCCACACCACAGGCTGAACTTTCATTTGAAGGGCAGGGGAAGCAATTAAAACATAGTAAGTAATAACAGGACTTTGAAATGTAGATTTAAAACTCAAACTTGCGCTGGTACACTCTGAGCAGTCTGCCGAGGCTCCAGTCTGCGGGAGACCCAGAGGAAGCAGCAGTGCCAGCAACGACCACTGCATCCCCAGCTCTCCCTGAACCGGTGTCGCAGGACCTACAGCCACCAACACCCTCCTGCAGCTCACATCCCAGCCCAGGACAACACCCGCGCATGGTAAACCCTGGAAGGGCTGCAGATGTTTATAGAGTGCCTGATGACCAGTTCAGGAGAAACTGGGTGGACTTGGAATAATATTTGGGAAGATACTAGGCTAAAAGAGCTGTTTTCATCCCCCCGTGCCAAAGGACAGCAGGGGCAGGGCAAAGCTCAGCTCCAACGCGGCCCCATCACTCGCACCATTGGACAGACCCGGCAAGGAGAAGGGAAGAGCGATGGGGAGGAGGAGACGAGGGGAACCAAGGTACCTCAGCTAGATACAGTCAGACTTCAAGCAGTTTCACAAAGTCCTTTCATAATCAGAGCTGGGAAGCACAGGGGTAGGACACGTAACCAAGCCGAGAAACCCAAACATTAGGGACACAGCCCTGCACAGCTGTGTCCCTGTCCTGGTTCACTTGGGCAGCTGCCTCTCCCCATGCTGACCCTTGCTGCTGCTCCCCAAGGAGGTGCGATGCCGGCACCTGCTCCCAGGATTGATTCAACCCCTCGAATGGGATGGGATGGGATCTCTTACAGGACCAGGAAATGCATTGGAGCAACCAGTCTGTTCAGGGTTAGGAAATCAATGACACACCAACAAAAGCTTAAGCAAGCAGAGTCCTTGGGCACTCTACATGTACTATGGGGGTTGTATTTTGCAGCTGACACATCATTTGGGTTCACCACGAAAAGGGTGGTCACGGCTCAGCCTGGATGGAGAGGCAGTGGGGCACCTGACCTGGGGCTCCAGGTTAGTTTTATCTAACCCTTAGCTTCAGGATTAAATAAAACCCAAACACTGAGAAGGCAGCAAGTATCAGTGACCACATCTGAGAGAGGGAAAAGGCCCTGCCAGCTCATGAGTAGTTTGCTGAAATGGTAGCAGAGGCAAAGTCCACAGTCATTATTAATTAAGTCATATGCTTCAGCCTTGGCTTCGCTTTCTCCCTTGGGTTTAGGAAACCAGAGGAGAGGGCAAGCAGGCCTCTATCATTCAATTTCTTTGGCATGCTAATGCATTCCTAAATTAATCATCATCAAGTGACAATCTCTCCTTCATCTTAACAGCCTGAGCAGTGGCCTGAGCAAACCTGCTGGCTTATGCAAGGCAGCTGGAGCCTCAGAAGAGCCTCTGATGAAAACCAAAGCACTTCCCATATGGAAAAACTCCCCCATCTCTAATCCAAACCAGCTGCATTCCTGCTCTGCTCCCAGAACCATGAATCGGGGGATTTTGTGGGGTGAGAACCTGAATTAGAGAGATGCATCACCCTGTGAGCCAGCCTCATGCCTGACACCACTGGATCTGGCATCTGGCTACACAGAAAAGACAAATTCAGCTCAGGAAAATGCAGGGCCCTGTAAAGTTCAAAGGCCTTTCGTGGGTTGCAATCATTAACAGTCACCTAGACTGCTCCAGAAGGAAGGATATCTGAACTAGCTAAAAATCCTTCACTGGGAGAGGTGCCTCAGGAATGAGAAGGCAAATATCCCAGTGGTGGAGGCGAGGAAGGTGCCAGGACAGCCACAGCACCACACAAACAGGCATCTGTCTCACTCGGAGCCTGCACTAGGAAAGCTTTCCCTCAGGGACCAGGTCCTCATAAAAAGTCTCCATGCATTTATAGTGTTCTTAGAAGTACGTATCAATGTCTGTGTTTGTGTTTCTCCCTCTCATTAACTCCTTAGGAAAATATTCCTAGAGGGCTATTGTTCCTTTATTTGGAGATAATCTAAACAGGCATCTTCTGGAGTCTAAATATAGAAAGTCTCTACCCTTCTTCACTCCTATTTGAGAATCTAAAGCAAGTTCTGTACGCTGGGCACATGAGTCTTACTTTTTTTGTTGCTCTTTTCACCAGGGAGGGAAGAGGAGGCCAAGAGTTTAAACCCAAATTTCCTGAGTGGGAAAGCTGGAGCCCATTTAAAAGATAGTGCAATATCATGGCACAAAAATAGCTTCTACATGCTCCCCTGTGCAGATTTAGGACGCTAAATGATCACCTAGAAATGAAAAATAAACACTTAATTCCCATCAAACATAATTAGCCAATATTTCAGCCTGGTATAATAGCTTCATCCAGGTATCAGCATGCATCTGCACTCAAAATAAGCCAAACACACCTATCAACCACCAAAACAGCAGCAGAAAACACTCTTCTGCCAGTTAAATAGTCTCTCAGATCAAAGTCATTAGCAAAACGAACATGGACTTCAGAGCACATGGAAATGGCATCAATGTAAACACTTTCCTGCCAGATTTAGTCCTGTGCCAAGCCCTGCCTGCCCCATCCCACAGATCCCAAGTGGGCGCTGCTGAAGTCACTGACACCTCGTGCAGGAAAACAAGGGCAGCTCCTTGCTCTGCTCAAGGTGTCGGTGACGTCAGCCCTGGAGCAAGGAAAAGCCGTAGTGAACGCTTGGATCTCCAAGGGAGAAAAAAGGTTCCAGGTCACCTCTAGCTGAAAAGTGTAACAAAGGGATCATTCTCGTCTTGAGCAGGGATTTTTGGGTTGCTGCCAGGAAGAGAAGGAAATGAGCCCAGAATGGACTTCGAGGAGGGGCAAGATGTGCAAAGCTCAGCTGGAAATCCCGAGATTTCAGAGGGATCTCCAGGCACCAGGCAACCAGGGCTGAGTTCAGGAAGCAGCTCCTGCCGCAGCTCCCTGCGAACAAAGCAGGTGACGCTGGACACCTGGGCTGGACTCTCCTACCTGAACACAACTTTTGCTGCCAGGCAGCTTCAAGCCAAAGATCACAGCTCTGAGCAGTAAAATGTGGTGTAAATAACCTCTGACTGGAAGAATTGCTTTATTTTCCATGTGGGAAAGAGACCCAGAGGAGCAGATTTAACTAGTTCATGCGATAGGCACCATAACTGGGATTAGGGTACCTGACATGCCACTGATCCTAATCCCAAGGACATCTCTACTCTTCCTCTGCTCCCTGCCAGCTCCAGCACTCCAGATTCTGTTCCATCATCACTTCCCAAATGTCCTCAGGACCTGCAAACCATCTCAACGACGTCAGTCAGGCCTCAAATGCCGCAGTTAGGGCAGAGGAAGGTAGGACCGCTCCCTCTTAGCGGTGATGAAAGGCCAAGCTTACATGTGCAGAAAAAATGATGATAAATAACCTGTCCCTGGTCATAATGCAAGAGCTCTGGAAGGGAATGGGCCTGACTCTGCTGGGGCAACATTGCTTAATTTTGGTTATTTGAGCACAAGTGTAAAAAAAAAAAATTAAATGAGGATAATGATAGAAAAATACCAGCAGGGTGCCACAACATCTTCATTAGCAACCTGAGAGAGGATGCAAACAGCAGGGAAATTAAATCTGCAGACAGTGCTAAACATAGCAGTGAAAGGGCTGAGAGGTAATGGGAGTGTCACAGTGGGGACAGACCACAAAACCATGGAATCACAGACTGGATTGGGTTGGAAAGGACCTTAAAGCTCATCTCATTCCACCCCCTGCCATGGGCAGGGACACTGTCCACTATCCCAGGTTGCTTCAAACCCTGTCCAACCCAGTCTGGAACACTTCCAGGGATGGGGGAGCCACATCTTCCCTGGGAAACCTGTGCCAGGGACTCACCACCCTCGCAGGGAACAATTCCTTCCCAATATCCCAGCTAACCGAGCCCGCTGGCTGTGGGAAGCAATGCCCCCTTGTCCTGGCTCTCCTTGTCCCTTGTCCCTCTCTGCTGGAGCCCCTTTAGGCACTGGAGGGGACTCTAAGGCCTCCTCGCAGCCTTCTCTTCTCCAGGACGAAGAAAAACAGACCTAAGACCAGGAAGAGTCTCCCTTGCCCATGGAAACAAATAGTCACAAGAGTCAAACCAAGCTTCTGCGGCTGCCAAAGAACACTGGATCACCATCAAAACACCATGAGCAAGCCAGGAACTATTTCATCCTTGGGAGGTTGGTATAACCTGCAAGCGAGGCTCACCCTGCACTTGTGAAATGATTTCTTCTGGAACATGCAGGAGCCTCAAACGGGAGGTGGTGAGGAGAAGAGGTGTGAGTCAAAGCACAGCGCCCGGAAAAGCTCCACGGCGGCTCAGTCCCCGAGAGGTCTCTGCTCTGCCTCACCTCCCCTCACCTGCTCACACATTCCTTCAAAATACCCAATGTTTCTGCATGCCCTAAGTGGTGAAAAAGCATCATGTTCCTTGCCTCTCTCCCTGAGCTACAAGGAATCTTTGCACACCAGGAAATGGCTGGATCACAGTGATGACGCTGCTGATGAACCCGGGCTGAAACATCCACATGAACAACAGGAATTTCTTACTCGTGGCGAGACCCAACTCAGATTTCTGAGCTGGTGCTGCACTCTTTGTCATCTTGCTGACATTTGCAATTAAACTCAGCTCAACTTCCTTCGGATGCACTTGCTGCTCCTGAGCGCCCAAAAAACCAGACATTTCTTCAGAAAGCAACTGCAGAAAGGCTCAGATCTCTGCATTTTAGCTCACTTGCGAGGGAAATTACCACTGCTTAAAGGAATCCTGGGAAAAACAGACAAAATCACGATAAAAAAAGCCGGAAATTAGGAATTATAAGTAGTTTGCAATACGGGAGCAGCAAAAAGCCAGAGAAATGCAATGCGGGAAATGCCACAGCAGTGAGGAGAAAGGGAAATCTGTCATTAACAGGTTTGGATAATGGTGCTCCTGGAATACACTGCTCTGCCTCCAGTGCCTCTGAGGCCAAGCAGTCCCCGCAAACTGGGAGGGATTTCCAGAGAATGTGGCTAATTGTGAAGGTCCCCCATGGGAAGATTAAAGCCAGTTACCTACAGCACAATTCCCAGATCAGAGATGCTGTCACAGCCATTCTACCAATGCCTGAAGAACACATCCACAAAGGAAAAGGAGGGATTGTGAAACAGAAAAGTACTTGTAAGAGACCAAGATCTACTTTTCCACCACTGTTACAAACAGCAGGAGATGGACAGGAATCTCCACTGAAGCCCAAACTGCAAATTAGTGGATGCTACAAAAGAAAATCCCTACACTGGCCTCGGTGTCCCTTCCTCTCTGTCTCCCAAGGCTTGTTCCCATACAAGGCCAAATACTCCTGTAGATTTCATGGTATTCCAGTCCCAAAGCTCCCTCTGCTGTTCACACTCTAACTTCTCTGCCTTCCTCCTCTGCTCAAGAGACACAACCTCACCAGAAATCCACTCCCTGTCTTTCCAGGCATCTCTCCCAGGTAAAAACCTCAAAGGGTTTGGGAAAGCCAGAGGAGTGCTTCCTGAGAAACAGCCGCAACTCCTGCTGCCTCTCCAGCTCTTCACAGCAAAATCATCCTGGTGGATTTGTTCCCAAGGAACCCATCTATTCCACCTCACAAGATGGTCACGGTTCACTATCAAGCCCTACATGGTTTGGTGATTCCCACCAGACCCAACCTGATGTGCACAAGGGGCAGTGGAGTGAACAAGGATGAAATGGGATCAGGAACAGCCATGCTGTGCTTGGCACTAAGTGCAGGACGTAGGTCACCATAAAACACACCCCAAGGAAAGCTCCTGCTCCAGATTTTGGGCATAGAGTCAGTCACAGCACCAGACTCGGGTCTCAGAAGGTCTCTAGTCCAACCTCCCAACCGAAGCAGGGCCAACACTGAATCCAGGTGAGGCTGCCCACAGCTTTGTCCATTTGGGTCTTGAAAATCTTCTAAGGTGAAGACTGTCCAATCCCTTGGGCAATGCCTGCCCCACTGCTGGGCCATCCTTATGGTAATTTGTTTCCTTAAGCCACATTGAACCCTCCCCTTCCAGTTTATGACCCTCCTGCCACGTAGGTCAGCAGAAAGCCTGGCTCTGTCTCCCAATGATCTCCTTGAAGGAAGTGGAAGATCTGTCTGTCTCCTGCCTCTCCTCACAGGGCTCCAGACCCTAACCACCCTTGTGGTCTCCATGGGATTCACTCCAGTTTATCAACAATTTTATGCTGACCCAAGTGTTCCAGATGTGGTTTAACCAATGCAAGGAGGAATAATACTTCTACTGGTTATGACTCCTCTGGGATTCGTGCCTACTCCAGGACAGCAGGTTAATAGATACTCTCCACTCTAACTATTAGATCCAAGAAGGTCATCAGGTTAGTGAAGCATGAGTTTATCCTTAGGTAAATCCACACTGGCTATTCCTAATGTCCTCTTCCTCCATGTGCCCAAACCTGGCTACCAAGAGCAATCTCCCTATAAGGTTCCCAGAGACCAAGGTGAAGCTGACTGGCCTGAAGAGTCCAGATCATCCTTCCTTCCCTTTCTAACCACAGGTGCAACAGTTACCAAGAGTCCTCTCCTGGTTTCCATAACCATCCCAAAGTAAGAGTGTGTGGGTTTCTAAGCAGGGGTTTAGAGATGCAGCGAGGTAGGAGTTAGAGCAAGGAATGAATTATGTATTAAATTTACAATACCATTTATATATGCTAGTTTTATAAAGTAATTGAACGGTGTTCACACTTCTCTTAGGGTGATTGGTTAAAATCTCAGACACCCACTTAGAAATGTTTTTTCCTAATATAATGTATACAAGGTTAGAAGATACTAGATATGAATGCTATTTACAAAAACCCTATCTACTGTTTATACAGTTTACACAGCAAAGGAAAAGTTCTCAAAGAATGAATGTAAGAAGAGAAAATTTCCCTGCTAACAGCATTTCAGCATCCACAAGAGTGGCCTCACAAGGCCACCTGTCAATGCTCTCAGCACATCTGGACACACATTACCATCACCCATGGACTTGTATGGGTTGAGATTTCTCAAAAGACTCCTGATTCCAGCCTTGCTTCACTACAGGTAGTCCTGTGGCTCTCCTGTCCATCCTTCTTGGTGGGAAAGAGCTCACCTCCTTCCACGGTTCCTTCTCCAGGTCACTCAGTGCCCCAACCAGGGCACAACACTCACCAGCTAGGCCGGTGTGACGTCACCAGTGAGGCCACTGTGACCTCCAGCTCCTGTAAGAAGCACCAGGCAGATCCAGCAGCTACGGACCATGATCCCTCCGCATGGGCCAAGCCACTCTCTCCTATTCCAGGGCAGTCAGTGCCGCTGGCACCACAGGGCACGGACAAGGTCCCATGGCACAGCACCACCACTGCGGCAGAGTAGTCCATGTTTCCATGCTGTCCTGAGTTGCCAGGCCCCCTCATGTCCTCTGCCACATAAATCCCTGCAATAACTTGTGTCTTCTCAATATAATCTAAAATTTCCACTCAATGTCTTCTCCAGAGGCGAGTTCCACCACTTTAAAACCCCGCTGGTTAATGCAAGCATGAAAAGGTTCATTTCTGTACTCACCTGCTCCTGAAATTGCTCTTGTGATAAACAATCAGTCACATCCACACAGCCCAGGAGGCATCCTGAGGGATAATCACTTGGAAATTCCACATCTGCAGCAAAAGAAACATCTCTTCAGGGAGCCCATATTCCCACACACAGCTGGGGTCTTCCAATCCCCAGGTGCCCTTCCCTCTCCTCCAGGCACCTCTACTTTTTGAGGCACAAGAACACATACAGCAATTTTAACACTTTTTTGTGCCTTTTCCAGGTCAGGATCTTCCCCATGAAGGACTAAGGCTGGGAAATTTAATTTTATATATAGGTTTCCCTGCTCAGCAGAGAGGGATTTGTGACACTGCTCATTACACGGCTCAATGTACCAAATCATTCCAAGAACCAAGGAGAGGAGTTCACCTTTCTGGAGCAGCATTCTGTAGGAGGCCTCCACTTCAGAGATTTCCTGAGGCGAAGGTCTTTTAGCAGTAGCTGCAATCCATAACCTCCCTCGATGAGATGTGTACCAGGTCCTGCCCTCCACCCTAAAGAACAGAGGAAAACGTAGGACTAAAACTCCAGCAGAAATCACCCACACGGACAGTTTTTTCATTCAAACATGGTCAATTCCTTCTGCTAATCTTTGCCCTGATTATCCCAACTTAAGCAATGTGTCAGGACCACAAAGAAAAGCTGAGATAGGCAAAAAATAATGCCATAAATAAAGCAGAGCATGTCCTCAGGGCTTTGGAGGACATCAATCCCCGGCAGGACAATCTGCTCACAGAAGTCCCTTACAAGTTCCCAAAGTCATAGAGAACAATCAAAGGAGCAATAAGGGACTAGGTCTCTGCATGGAACAGTTGTCTGGAGATCCTGGAATTCTGCAGCTATAACAGAGTGGCTGGAGCATCCACAGAACACCTGGATGAAGAATCCAGGCACGTTAAGATTTACAGCATCTTTAGCTTGGGAAGTGAAAAAGCTTCACTCTCCAAAATGAGAAATGTGGTGAAGGGAAAAAAGGGCTAAAGAAGATTCTTTGTTCACTATTAACAGTAGCAGCTTCTTTTTGTAATCCAATTCCCAGCCCGGGGGGCGGGGAGGAGGGAAGGTAGTGGTAAGAGTTGGATTTCTTTTAAACAAAGCCTGGTGCCACTGTTGCCTTCTTTACGCTAAACAAAAATTCAGAAGAACACATTTCAAGTGATTACCTTATTTGCTTTGCAAATTCCACAAAGGAACGCCCCAACTACAGCAGTGAAATCTCAGCCTCTCTCTACATTCATCCACTGTGAAGAAACTTGTCCCTTACAGGTTAAGTACTATCCCCAAAACAAAGAGATTCTCCAGCTCTTCAACCCATCATTATGCTGGAAGAGGAAGCGCAGCTTCCACACCTGGAGGTATCACAGGTATCAGTCATTGCACAGAGCCAGTGGATCCACAGAGATCCTCTGAGAAACACAACTTCCCACCTCCCCTGTGGAGCAGGAGCTGCCTGGGATACCTTCACCTTTTGAATCCTTTCACGAGCAAGGAAGCCCAAGGCTGGTGCAGGCTGAGGCACCAACCATCATCCGAGATCTCCTGCAGCTCTCGGTCCTGAATCCGCAGCCTGTTCCGCTCCAAGCCAGACTCACTTCCAGCCTCCGTGGAATGAACGGTTTTCCTTTGCGAGAGCAAACCAGATTGGTCCACCCACTTGAGATTGTTCAAAAGAAACAGGGAAAAGGTTAGCACCTCTCCAGGAGTAATGTGTATCAAGTGCAAATCCTATTTAAAGTTTTCCTTCATTACACTTATGCCTTTTGGAAAATGAGAATCTGGCAGAAAAGGCTTCATAAAATAGAGCTGAAAGGGTGACATGGCCTTAGGCTGACTTTCAGAAACTCTTCTGCATTCCTGAAAAGGAGGCAGGATGCTAGAACTCCAATAAACCAACCCACCAGGAGCAGAGCATTGTCAAACCTTTCTATCCCAAATGGAGATGACCAGTGAGGGACACAGGACAGGAAAGAGGGGGTGAGAAACAAGGGAAAACAGGGGGAATGGCTTCCCACTGGCAGAGGGCAAGGTTAGATTGGGTATTAGGGAGAAATTCTTTACTGTGAGAGTTGTGAGATGCTGAAACAGGTTGTCTAGAGAAGTCACCCCATCTCTGAAAGTGTTCTTGGCCAGGCTGGACAGGGCAACCTGGTCTAGTGAAAGGTGTCCCTGCTCATGGTAGGGGATGGAATGAGACGGTCTTTGAAGTCCCTTTCAACTCAAACCATTCTGTGATCCTCTGGCGTACTACAAACATGCTGGAATTGACAATTCCCAAGCTCAACTCTCCCAAAATTAGTCACTACTCTGGAATAAACCACTGAAGCCCCACTGACCAAAGGAGCAGGCTGGAGGACACGGGGATTCACCAAAACCCCAGAGTTTGGTGTCATCTGTGCCCCAGGACTCCCAGCTGGCTTGCTCAGGGCACCACAGCTCATGGCCTCAATGGTCTCATCCAGTCTGCAAGCACAAATGAGAGGGATGAACATTCCCCTGGGAACATCTCCCTTCTCCCCACACACTCTGACTCAAAGCATTTTTTTCTCCATTCCCCCCAAGTAAATTACTTCCTTGCTCAGTCTGATTTCCAATTTGAGCAGTCACTGCTCTCAACAGCAGAAACTCCGCTGAACTGGTTCTGTTGAGACAGGCCTTCTGCAACACCTCTTTCCCAGGCAGCTTTAACAGGCATGTCAGACCACTCTCCATAAGGATTTGCACCTCCTTGCTCTCGGGCATGCTGCCAGCCCTCACTCACTTGCTGTGGTACTCAGCCATGCTGTTGTCTTCCTCCAGGATCTGCCTGCCAGCAAAGTCGATGGTGATTTTCTTGGCAAGCCGAGAGGCATGGCGCAGCTCCCGCAGCTCCTGCTCCCTCTTCTGGAGCGCTTCCCTCTCCTGCTTGGAGAGCCACTGGTTGGAGTCCGTGGCAAAGTAATCCGACTCGTCATCAATGACCTGGGTCCGACGCACGCTGGGAAAGCAATCCCCACAGGAGAAGATGAGTACAGTGGGACCACGGCAGAGCCTCAAACTCACCCTCCAACCTGCTCCTTTCCCTTCTCTCTGGAGAGCTGGACTCTCAGGGACAAAAAGCAAGGACACCAAATGGGATCCATTCCAGAGACTCACTCTTGTCCCACCAAATGCCATAGTTAAGGTGTCTGTGGCTGCAGTCTGGGTTTTAGAAGGAATTCCCAATGTTTCTGCTAAAGGCACCTCACCTGCCAGGTCATTTATGCTATTCATGACAGTCTCCCACCTGGGTATCTTACCTTGTCCTATCAAATTCCAACAACTTGTCTTTGTGCTTCACAGCCATCTCCAGGCCTGATTTGAGTCTCGCTTCCTGGTGAGGCAGCAAGCCTCTGCTCGTGGCATCCAAATTCCCTGAACTTTCGGCGCCTGAGACACGAAACAAACCACAGCTCAGCAGTCAGTGGATTAAAGCCATTTGAGTGGGCTAGGCTGCAGAAATGCCCCCTAAACTAAATGGCATACCAGGAGCTAAAAGTACAGCTTTGCTGCAAGATCAGCATCTGTCCGGGGAGGTTGAAGCCACAATTTTTCCCCAAGCCCATTTCACAGACTCCTTCCTCCAAAGAGGAGGAATCACTTTAATATCACAGTGATAAAATCTGGGTAGAGTTTAGGGAGAAGCTCTTGGTCTTTGGTTCTCCTTCACCCTTCCCTAACAATTCTGGCAGTCAAAATTCCTCCCATCAGCAACCACAGGCATCGGGCCATAGAATCATGGAACGGTTTGGGTTGAAAAGGACCTTAAAGCTCATCTCATTCCACCCCCTGCCATGGTGGAATACCAAGGACACCTTCCACTGCCCCAGGGTGCTCTAAGCCCCATCCAACCTGGCCTGGAACACTTCCAGGGATGGGGCAGCCACAGCTTCTCTGGGAAACCTGTGCCAGAGCCTCATCACCCTCACAGAGAAGGATTTCTTCTCAATACGCAATCTAAATTTCTCATCTTTTCGTTTAAAACTATTCCTTCTTGTCCTATCACGATCTGCCCATTTAAACAGTCCCTCTCCCTCCTTTTCATAAGCCCCTCTAGGCACTGGGAGGGGCTCCAAGGTCTGGAGGCTTTTCTTCTTCAGCAACAACCCTGGCTATTTTAGGAGTCCCCTCCTAAAAGCCAAACCCTCCCCACATGTCGTTACCCCCACAAAGAGCCTCTTGCCCGGGACAGATTGCAGGGAGACCTAGAGCCTTCTGCTGCTGTTTTTGCCTCCCACAAACAATATCCTATCCTGACACACCACACCAGGCTCCCCAAACCAGCTGTTTCCAGAGATGGAGAAATCTATTCCCAGCAAATGATCTTCCTTCTTACCCCTCCTGGCAAGGGGCCCAAACCCAACCAACCAACCATAAGGGAACAACCAAAAAAAAACCACAAAAGTTTTGAACCCAAGCCATGATGGAACAAACCAGTATTTCACCACACTGGGAAATGCCTTCATCTCAGGGAAACAATTGCCTGTATTTCCCTTTGGTCGCTGATCCACAATTTTTACTCCCTAGACAAACAGCACACCTCATTCCAGCTTTTACCTACACGGATAACAAAACAAGAGCTGGCAGAGGCAGGAAGGAAAAGAGATAAAACAGGTAAGAAAAGGGATCCTGAAGTACACCAGCATCTGTATGGCAAGGACAGAACAGACTGGCTGGTGCTCTCAAGGACTTCCATCCTCCTGCCATCTCCACAGCCCTAAGGAGAAGCCCAGACCTGGATTAAATATTGCCCCACTTCTTGGGTAAAGTGTATTTTCCAACCAAGAACACCACGACCTTGGCTGTAGTTCAGCTAAAGTCAGACAAACATCCCCATAATGCACAGGTCTTTGCTGGGACACTGGCTAGTATTTCCTCTTGGTTTCCCTGGCTCTGTTCCTATTTTTAGTTCCCAAGGTAAGTGTAAGACAAGAAGAGCCATTAGAAAATATTAACCACCACCTCTCTAAGCCCAGCAAATCAGACAGCAGCACTTCATCTTCCACAGCACGCATTCCACAGGAGACTTATCCTAATTTTCAAGGACTGCTACAATGATCCAGTTCATGGGATTGATTCTGGAATGCAGAATGAGCAGCCTTGGGGCCTCAGGGAAAGGACACCACACGCTGCCATTTGACACTCGCCACTGTCACCTCTGCTGAAGCCCAGGAATGCTGCCTAGGGCTTGCAGGAGGATCCAAGGAGCCACCTTCCAATCCATCCCTTTAACGCCTACCACAGTCAAAGGGCAGCAACGAGGGCAAGTGGCTCAGTGAAGTCTGAAGGAAATAACACACACAAACCATTTGGATGCATTCTGTTCCAGGTATGGAATAGCTACTGACCTGCCATGAGCTTCTTCAGCAGCTTCTGGCTCTTGTTGGACTCCCGCTGAAGAATGTCTTGCTCTTCTTTAGTGCACACCTGAGGAAAAGAAGGAAGTGAAGGCTTGGGAAGGACATCACATGGGAAGGATGTCACAGCTCGACCAGTTTCAGAGCCCTGGACAACAGTTCAGGCTGTTTAAAGTGGGAATCCACACCTCCTTCTCTTCCCCACTGATGTGGGGAGAATCCTGGAAGCTTGTTCTTTACTAAAAGAGAAACGTAGAGTTTGGTCTCTCCCTATTCTATGGGTGGACATGTTGCTGACTGAGCTCAAAGGACAAGAGATGAGCTCAGAACCATCCCAGGCAGAACCACAACCCTTAACTCAGCAGTTTTCTCTTCTTCTTGGCCACTGGGAGTTAAACTGATCTTTCAAAATAGCAACCAATCTGCTTTAAAACATTTTGTCCTACCCAACCAGGATTTTCCTCTCATATGACGAAGAATTTCCTCTCATCTGCCATCAATAACTTGTCCCCTTTCTCCAAAAGGTGCCCTTTGAACTGAACCCGGGTGCTAACAGGCATCCCAAAGGATCCACATTGCGCAAGAGCTGAAGAAAAAGCAGGCCACTGCTCCTGACAAGGTGGCCAGGGCTGTGCCTGAGGCAGGGCTGAAGCCTTGCAGAGATTTTGGACATCGGTGTGACACACAGGAGACTGTCAGAAACCAGACAAGCTCCAAAGCCAGGTAAATTATGGGGGAAACCTCCTGACAGGTTCTTTCCTTTCCTGCTTTAGAACACCGCAAGAGAAACTTCTATCTAAAGGGCTAATTCAGCCAACTTCTCCAGGTCCAAGCGGGGCAGTAACTCCCTGGTTACTCACCAGGGCCCCGCAGAACAGGCAGGGCCCGGAGCCTTCCTGCTCACACACAATGCGCCCACACTCCAGGCAGTTGTTGATGAGCTTGTGCTTCTGGCCCAGGCACTCGCAGGCGTGACGGCCGGGGATGAGCACGGCCAGCCTGTCCTGCCCCTCCCTTGTGTACAGGCTGACGTACTTGGGCTTCTTCTTAGAGGAAATGCTACTGCTGCTGACTCCGCTGCTGCTCTCCTGGGCCTGGGAAGGAAAAAATAAACAAACAAACTGTGCTCTCAGTGCAGCACTGGCAGCAGAGAGTGAGCGCTGACCCCTGGGTGGGCCAGGAGGCTCAGACAAGTGTTATTCTGCCTCACTGGAATGAAACTTGGACCAGACCCCAGACTGAGCGGAAAGACAAGCTCAGGCCTGCCAGAAAAGCTCCAAGGAATCCAAACAAAGCGAAGACACCAGGATGCACTTGAAGTTTGCCACACATGCCAGCTGCAGCTGCTGGGATTTAAGCGGCGAGCGCTGCTGTCTGCGCTCCGCACCTCCGGGACAGCCTCACACCTGTTTAACAGCTCCAAACAGTAGCTCAGCTACTCCCAAGCTCATTTCCAAGGATTATTTATACTCCCTGTTTGTTGCTATGCACCCTGTGTGTGCCTGCCCCCAGACACAGCTGTTGGTGGCAGCAGGGCCACCGCATTCACAGCCATGTCACCTGCCAGCAGCTTCCCCAAGTCCCACCTGGCACAGCCACCTCAGTGGAGGTTTTCCACGCAGTAGGGTTCAAGTACTGAGCTGTAAAATAAATTCTGCTCCTCCTTCTATGATCTGGCCTCAGCGGTTTCACGATTCACCTCTGAGTTTCAATCTGGTTTAGTGACAAGCAGCTGCAGCATCTCCAGTCCCCCCAGTAAAGTCCAACTGGTTTTAGTGCCGCTGCCAGATTCAAACACTGCCGCCATGAAAAAAACCCAAAACAAGATAAAGTGACTTTGGTAGATCTTTCTCACTTGTTTTCTCAAATTTTAATTAAGTTAGAAGGTAACTACAAGGAAATGGAACATCACTGTCCATTTTTAACCCTCCAGTTCAAAAATGTGGCATTTTATCCTATAAACACTTTTACAAACACTTTCAGCCTTTGCAGTCTCTCTACTCCAAAAAGTTCCATTTAAAAACAGGAATTCAAGTTCCACTCCTTACTTGGGAATAGCAGCATTTCTCGAGTTTTAGCGTTTCTATGCTCTTATTCCACAGTTTCTTTCTGAAGTATTTCCGTTGCTAATTAAAGCTTTAATCAGTGTGACTGGCAAGGTTTAAATACAGCAGGAAAGGATGTTCTAACCTCTTGGCGGCTTCAATTCCCCACCCTCATATCTGATTTAAAGAAATCCCTTTTATTCCTAATTACAGCCTCAACTTCCTTCACCTGCCCTCTCCTCTCAGGCTTTCTGGGGGAGAAAAATCCATGCTGGCATATTTGCTACCTGATGATTCTTTTACTGCCAGTTATAGACACAAACAGATACAAACTTTCTCCACCACAGCCTGGATAGCATAGACACATGGAAATGGTTAGGTTGGAAAAGCCCTCCAAGATCACAGAGACCCCTCATTAACTCTCCCTCCTTTCCTCTCTCTCTCCCTTCCTCCCTCTCCAAGTGCCACATCCACAGGTTTTTTGAACCCCTCCAGGGTTGGTGACTCCACCACTGTCCTAGACAGTCCATTCCAATATCTGACCACCATTTCCATGAAAATTTTTTTCCCTAATATCCAACCCAAGCCTCCCCTGACACATCTTGAGGCTGTTTCCTCTTACCCTGTGCCTTGTTTCCAGGGAGCAGATGCCAACCCCCACCCGACTCAACTCTCCTGTCAAGGAGCTGTGGAGAGCCAGAAGGTTCCTCCCTGAGCCTCCTTTTCTCCAGGTTGAGACCCTTCAGCTTCCTCAGCCACTCCTGGTGCTCCAGCCCCTTCCCCAGTCATGCTCCAGTGCCTCACTGTCCTTCTTGTGAGGGGCCCAAAACTGACCCCAGGATTTGAGGTGTGGCCTCAGCAGTGACCACCTGGGCACCCCAGTCTGACATGTCCCAGACACTTATTTCCACTTTCTAATCACATCTTTACCAGTGTCTGACACCCTCTTTCCCTAGGCTCCAGGTTCCAAGCCTTTCCAGTGACCCCCAGCCTCCCTGGCATGTCCCCCACACTCACCTTGGCCAGGTCCAGTGGGGTTTTCACCTCCTCCCCGTGAGTACTGGGCTCGGCATACGCCGGCGTCTCCTGCTTGTTCCGCCCTTTCCGCTTCCCCTTCTTCCCTTGCTCCCCAGCCCGTGGGACTTCCGAAGCCTCTGGAAGTGTGAGCAAGCAGAGAGAGAGGCTGGGTAAGTGCCAGCAGCAGAAGGATGTTCTTGGACTCTGCTTCATGACTGAAAATGGGCTTTAAACTGTCCCGACAATCACAAATGGGACCAGTATCCATACAGGGATTCACGGCACAGAATTGTTTGTGACTACAATAACCAAGTTTATTCGAGAGTTTGCTGCTCTGCACCACTCACCATCCTTCTTCCGATACGCCGGCAAAGGCTCGGAGGGCAGCTGGGCAGATTTCCTCCACCTGGTCAGCAGTTCTTCCACAAACCAGCTCTTCTTCCCGTCAGTGCCCTGAACAAGGTCAACAACGTACTCCCGGATCTCATCCTCGTTTGTGATTGACAAGATGTACCTATGAGAGGCCGGGGTGGATAAAAATGGGTGAGGGGGCGGATGTTCCGAGGTCTAATCCAGTGATTTTATCGCACAGGTGTGTCATTTATCTTTCCTTTTCGGATCAGGTTTCTGTGGAGACCGTGGTAAGACCACGGCAGGAGGTGGAACGATATGATCCCTCCCAACTAAGAGCGGTCTGTGATTCTGTGACCCCATATTCCTCCCCCTGCCACTTCCCTTCCCCAAATCTCCACCCGAGCGACAACCCTGGGCACAGATTCCCGACAGCTGCTCTGACACACCCTGTTTCCTCCGTGCTGGACCGAGGGGCCCCTGCCAAAGGGCAGGAGGGCCCCACCCGGCCCCGACCCCACTCACCTCACCACTTCCTCGCCCACGTCCAGCCCGAAGTCCCCGCGCAGGTGTTGGACGCACCAGGCCAGGAGCGCGCTGGGCGCCGCCATCTTCCGAGGGGGACGGGAAACGGCGCCGCACCGCCCGACACTCTCCGCTTTCCTTCCTCCCGGGAACGCGGCCGCGGAGCGACCGTTCCGGGACCGGTTCATAGAGTCCGGGAATAGTTTGGGTTGGAAGGGACCATAAATCCCATCCCATTCCAACCCCGTGCCATGGGCAGGGACACCTTCCAGCAGACCACGTTATTCCAAGCCACGTTCAGCGTGGTCTTGAACAGTTCCAGGGATGGGGTAGCCACAGACGCTCTGGGCAACCTGTGTCAGTGCCTCACTCCCCTCACGGGGAATTTCTTCCCAATATCCCGCCCGGCCAGAAGCGAGCGGGAAGGGAGCGGAGCGGGGGCGGTCCCGCGCTCCATTGGCGGGCTGTGGCCAATGGCGCTGCCGGGGCGGGGCCGGGCAGTGCCGCGGACCGAGGGGGACCGGGGGGACGCGCCTGTGGCAAGGGTGCGGAGCCGCGGGAAGGGAACGAGACGGGACGGCATGGAATGGACAGGGCAAGGCAAGGCTAGGCTAGGCTAGGCTGAGCCGGGTTCCGAGTGCCGCCGCTGACCCTGTGCTGTCCGCTTGTCTCCGCAGTGTTGGTCGCCCGCGCTCCGCGGAAGGCGCTGGGCTCCAGCAGCATCAGCGCAGAGAGGTGAGCGCGGCGGGGCTCGGCCCTTCCTCCTCCCTTCCTTCCCTCGCTTTTACCTCTCCTTCCTTCCTTCTCTCCCGCACTACGTCCTTCTTTTCTTCTTTACTTCCCTCCCTCCCTCTCTCTTTCTTCCTCCCCCCCTCTCTCTCTCCTTCCTTCCTCCCTCCGTCCCTCATTTCATCCCTCTCTTTTCCCCTCTTTTCCTCCCTCCCAAGGCCTGACATCGCGCTCCCCGCAGGTGACAGGCGCCCTGTGGGGCTGAACCTGCTCTGTGTGAGGCCGGTGCCCGCCTGGCAAAGGGGGCCTCAGTGACTTCCAGAAGCTCCCATCCAAGGAGAACCAGACACCTGAGGGAGACACGCCCGGGACATGCCTGGAGGGGACATGCCTGGAGGGGAGGCACAAGTTTCGGGAAGTAAGTTGTGATTGTTTTTCCTCGGTGACTCTGTGAAACTCCAGTTCATCTTTGAAGGAGCGAGTGACTGCTGAAAAGTTGACAGTGTGTCTCCTGACCTCTATATCCTCATGGAAATGATGTTTCTCAGCAAAGTCTGGCAAAGTTTTCAGGGACCTCGTCGAGATGCCTGAAAATGAGTGGAGTAACTGGTAGTAGAGGCAAGTTCTCACTGCTTGGACATAACTTTGCTAGCACAGTGAAGTTTTGGAAAAGCTTAGGAGAGCGCTAACAACTTCCATGTGCCAGGAATTGAATGGCGTTTCCAGGCTGAAACCTCACAGATTAACCTGTAGGCTGCAGTAATGACTAAAAAGGCAGCAGTATAAGATACTGTCTTACAGACACTCTGTTTTCCATAGAGAATTCTGGGTTGAACCTCCATTTTTCCATCAAATATAGATATTCCCAAACTGCCAGGGCGAGCCCATAAGAATCAGCCCCAAACTGTCCTGCAGGCCAAGCAGACAAAGGATTTTAAGTGCATCCCACCTGTTGATGAAACAGAAAACATTTGCTGTAGCACAGGAAAACTTTAATCCCTTTAATTTGGAGTTTGTTGGACCAAGTAAGGACTGGGTGGTGAAAAGAGAACGGAGTTTCCCCATCTAGAACAATCTGCAGCTTCCCAGTATGTTCTAGAAGCAAGAACTGTACTCACTCAACTGCACAAGCTTTCTGTTCCATAAGTTAGTCAGGTGGAAACTCAGGTGTGAGATGGGAGTTACGCAGCTTCCAAAGAAAGGTGTGGAACCTGCATGTGGCCCTTGGGGTCCAGGACATGCAGGGACAATCCAGGGATGTCTTGGTGTGGGATGTTTTCTTCCCTGTTTGGAAGGAATGTCTCTGCAACTGCGTCTGGGCTCAGAGCACTCAGGATAAAGTAGCCCCTGTCAATCCTGAAGCCTCAAGGGGCTGTCTGAGGCTGACTTAAGTCATTTGGGTCACATGGGCTTTGGGAAAAGGTCTTCATTAGCCTTTCAAACCAGAGCTGGTTTCTGCTAATGCTTCTGAAATAATGTTCCTTACAGAGCTCAGCCCCTGCCACTGGATCCTGCTGACGATGGAGAGTGCTTGGAGGAAAAGTAGAGTGATCTGACCTCGATTTTCATGTTAAAATGCTATTCCTAGTCATGCTGGGGTTTGTACATTTGTATAGCTTTCAACAATTTTTTATGGCTTCCTTTCAGCTTTTGTACAAGACTAAAAGTCTGAGAGATGGCACGAACACTGGAGAAATTAATTAATTTTTACTGTTTGGCACCTAATGTTCATTGTAAACCGCTGGTTTAATTTTTATCTTGGTTTGCTTGAGTTCCTGCTACATGTTGGGCAGCTTTTGTATTTCATCTTCTGACTGCCTTGTGCTTGTTCAAGACTTGCATGATCGTTGGTTGTTCTGTTTCTGAAAAGCAGATCCTCATTTTTTTAATAAACTGAAGCCTTCTGAGCACACGCCTGTGTTGTATCTTTATTGTAGTAAAAGCTGTTAATGAAGATTTCTCTGTCCAAAGATGGGAAACTGGATTTGGAAAGACACCGGAGAGGTGGGTGGGCAGATAAAACTTGCTCTGATTAGAGGTGAATTTAATTTAAAACAAACTGGTTGTTCTAAAGAAGCAGAACTCTGAAAGCTGCAGGAGCAATAAATGGCTAAAACTAAATAAAACTTGTTATTGTGGCTGTTATAATGTTGCCACATAACTTTTGAGGTAATTAATAGGAAAAAAGCAAGTGGGGCCTTTTGATAGGTCTTAATATCAGGGGTTCTGCTTCTGCTTTTCCTCAGAAGCTCCCTGAAAGATCAGAGTATTGTTGAGCAGATGAAAAGCTGAATTTAGGAGGAGATTAAAATTTAAACTTAGCACATGAGGAGAGTTTAGTGGCAGCTCTTGTAGGTCAGCCTGGTGGGGAAAGCAGTGAATGCTGTAAAAACCTCTTCCTAAAAAGTCTATAAATAAAAAGGAGACTTGTTACAGAAAAGCAGTTCAAGTTTGAATGAGAAGTAGCAATTGATTTCTCCTTAATATAAATTTTAAAAAGATTATGTAAATTAAGGGGAAAAATCTGAACAAGCCACAGACTGCTTTGCCCTGACACCACACAAAACATCATCACAGTGACAGGTCCCACTATTGGCAGCTCTTTCCTGTCCCTTTGACCTGCCAAACCAGTGTATTCTCAGTTCCATTTCTCCTCTAAAAACGCCTGGGAGGCAGCAAACACCTCTGGGCTGTGATGAGATCTGCTCACCACCGGCCTGCCCTCAGCTGCTATCCATGACCAGCTGCTCCATGAGGGCTGTACAGCTGCCAGGTGGGAAGGGGGAAGGATGAGGAGTGCTCATGACAGTGAAATCCAAGCTGCTTGTCAAGGAGCAATGGCTCGTGGAGACCTGAATCACAGATCCCAGACTGGTTTGGGTTGGAAGGGACCTCAAAGCTCATCCCGTTCCACCCCCTGCCATGGGCAGGAGCACCTTCCATCATCTCAGGGTGCTCTAAGCCACATCCAACCTGGCCTTGCACACTTCCAGGGATGGGGCAGCCACAGCTTCCCTGGGAAACCTGTGCCAGGGCCTCTCCACCCTCACAGGGAACAATTCCTTTCTGATATCCTATCTAACCCTCCCCTCTGGCAATGGGAAGCCATTCCCCCTTGTCCTGTCCCTCTAGGCCCTTGTAAATAGTCTCTCTCCATGTTTCTTGTCAACTCCTTCAGGCACTGGAAGGCCACAGTTAGGTCACCCTGAAGCTTCTCTTCTCCAGGCTGAACAATCCCAATTCTTCCAGCCTTTCCTCCCAGCAGAGCTGCTCCATCCTCTGAATGTTTTGGTGCCTCCTCTGGACTCACTCCAACACCTCTATGTCCTTCCTGGGCTGGATTGCTCTCACACATTGTTAAACAGATAAAATCTGATGCAGCTGGAACACACAAGGCTGTGGAGGGATGTGAAGTGCACAGAAGGAGCTTGGGATCAAATATGTGCCTTTGTGGTACACACCCACCCTGCTGGGAACCTCAGGAAAGAGCAGCACTTGGTATTAAGGAGCAACTAAACTGCTTTTGCCTCTAATAAGCAAATAAATATGCTCCCTCTGCACAGATAAAATCCAAATGTTTACATCAGGACCTGCAATCTTAAAGATGGGTTTTTAATAGGAACAAAATGCAGGAGAAGGTGTTTACTTGGCTGCTGTCCTGCCCCAGTGGGAATACTGGAGGGTGACCTTCAACCCACACTCCCTGGGGCTGGAGCTGATTTAGCTCCAGCTGTGCCCCTGCTGCTAATCTTTGAGTCTATAGGGAAACAGGAATAGCACCCAGCTCTTCTGAAAATGAGGGAAAAATCAGAAAGGGAGTGCTAAAGCTCAGGCGCTTCAGACAACCCAAAATAAAATTTATAGGTAAGACCAGACTTGTAGGAGGTTTCCATGTCCAAAAGTTTGCCTGGTTGTTTTGTTGGGTTTTTTTTTTCCCAGCTATTGTTATTCCAATAAAAATCTCCTTAAAATGGCACTGTGTGGGTCTTAGAATGCTGAGGGAGCTGCACCTATGCTGACACCTGTGCTGAAGGATTTCCATCCATCTCAAGAAGTGCTTCAGTCCAACAATATAAAAGTGAAGTTTAATGTGGTAAAGAGGGGTCATGCACATTGTTGAAAATCAATTTTCAGATAAATTGTCTGTATCACTGTACTGGGTGTAATGTTACAGGACCTAACAGAGGTTTTACCTGTGAAAGGGGATTTCTACAGTCTTAGGGCAAGAGGTATGGTCCAGAGAACCTCCTACGGGGAACAATCAGCTGGAAATCCAGTCAGTATTACTTTTATATCTTCAGAGTAGTTTTCACTTCTGAGGTAATTTCTTGTAATTTTAAGAGATTATTCCATAATGATGATATTTTAGTTAAATCCATATGAACACCACAACTCATTGACAGCCCCTTCCAGTGCCTAAAGGGGCTCCAAGAGAGCTGGAGAGGGACTTGAGACAAGGACCTGGAGGGACAGGATCAGGGGGAATGGCTTCCCACTGCCAAAGGGCAGGGTTAGATGGGATATTGGGAAGAAGTTCTCTGTGAGGGTGGTGAGGCCCTGGCACAGGCTGTCCAGAGAAGCTGCGGCTGCCCCATCCTTGCAAGCATCCAAGGCCAGGCTGGATGGGGCTTAGAGCACCCTGAGATAGTGGAAAGTGTTCCTGCCCATGGCAGGGGGGTGGATTGAGAGGAATTTAAAGATGTTTTCCAACCCAATCCAGCCTGTAATTCCAACACTTTTAAACACCAGTACCCCGGACTGACCATAGATGTCAGCAGCATCTTCAGCTACAAACGCTGGGCTGTGCCAGGGACCAGGCAAGGCATCTCCTGCCTTAGACCAGTTTATTTAGGAAACGTGAAGAGAATATATAAATGTATGGATGAGAGACTGGAATTGCTCATTTCCTGAGAGTCTGTGTTATCTTGCCAGGTAAGGAAATGGCTTCAACAAAATCACCCGCCGTGTCACCGGCTGAATGCCCATGGCTTCCTCAAACCCAGTGGTGCTGGAGGGTCAGGGATGGGCAGTAAGGGCAACCCACTCCCCCCAGCAGATTTTATTTCCATCCCAACACGTGGAATTTTCTTCCAATAGTCCAAATTATTTATCTGACCTCTGACCTTGAGAACATCACAGCCCTGAGAGCACTAATGAGCAATAAACTCTTCTTAGCTGAGCCTGCTATTCATGCATGAAGATCCAAGAGTTCCTTTTGACCCGGGCTGGTGCACACACACTTTTCCCCAGGGGATGTTGGATGTACCTACATCACAAATGAGAGCTCAGGGGCTCACTGCTGGCACAACTGGACATGTGTTTCGGCAGGAGCTCTTGGATGCTCCAAAGGCAGCTGCAAAGTGAGCACACAAAATGTTTAGGAGAGGAGATGGAAGTGTTTAGGAAATAAGAATTCCTGAGGGCCTAATATGTTGAATTTTAAATTTTACGGGGCAAAATGATCTTTGGGCAAGAGAGAGTAATGGAACAGACGCCATCCTATCTCATCCCCATAGCCTAAGGCTTTTCCTTCTTCTCATAGGGATAATTACAAATTGCTGCTGCTCCAGAGCACTTTTGAGATTTTCCTGGCAGACCCCTTCTCCCCTTGTGTCCGAAACAGGACAGACAGCACATTTCTGTTGGATTTAGCTGGAAGGAAGGATCTCCTGCTGCTTTCTCGCAGCCAGGGCTGCACAGGGGGGCAGCTGGTTGGTGGGGACAGCAGATGTCTGGGCCATGGGGACGCAGATGGAGGGGAGGGGAACAGGGCCATCAGCTGTCGAGCTGCTGACCTTTTACCCCGCCATGGGAAATCCAGTGCCAAACCTCAGGGACCTCATCCCCAGATGAGAGGTTTTCATAGTTCTTTCTTACTTTCAAGGCTTTTTCTAAAAACAAATCTGTTACCAGACCATGTCCAATTTGTAGCCAGGATTGTTGACTTCCCACTCTTTGCAGTACAGCCTCCCTGCTGTGTACACTGTGGTTTGGAGTTCAGGCGTTGCCTGCTTATGTTAAGGGAGTTACACTCACCTCCTTCTAGAGCACTATTAATTTTGGTAAATTCCAAGCCTGTTCATGTATATTCCTGCTCTGGATTGAGTGGTTACAGGGCTGTTTCTGTTGGAAGAGAGAAGGGTGAGACCTTGGTACCTTCTTGCTCTGAGTAGCTGCTCTCACCTCTCTGCCAAAACACGCGCTTTTAAGCTTTGTTTTTCCTTTGACTTTGTTTTGTCCCCCTTTGGATATTACTCAGAAGGATCCGAGGTCTGTGTCTGCAGGGTACCCCCTGCCCACGCTGCCATGTCTGGGTGGTGCCTCGCTGTGCCTGATCCTCAACAGGAGCTTCATTGTCCTTCCCGCTGCCCCGGACAAAGGGGAATTGTCCTGCCCACCAACTCCAGCCGCCCTGCAGCCACCAGCCGCTTCATCCCGACCGGAGATGCAAGAAGAAAAGCAGGATGTTTCCTTTCTGTTCGTAATAAGGTGCTTAGGAATCAGGCTGGAATCTCACCTGTCCGGGCTGAGGATGAGGAGGCAAGGAACCTCCGTTGGGGTGCTCCTCACCCACCCCAAATGTTTTTGGGTCAGCTTTGACCGCCCTTCATTCAACACACAAGCTGGTGTTCGGATAAACTCCCAAGGGATTATCACAGGGCTAATGAGAATCCACACATTTAATAGGATTTAGCAGAAGAACTACTCGGTCTAAAATTGATGATAATTTTTCAGAATTAAGATGCTCCGTGGGAGTGCCCAGATGTTTCAGAGCAGAAAAAATGGGAGCTGAATCACAAAAGTGCCTCTCCCTTTGATCAAAGATATTATCAATATTGTGATATCCACATTATTATTATTTTTCACGGATAACAGCACAAAGGATAGGCAAAATAAACTCATTCCAGAGTAGAGGCTCAGGGCAGGGTTTGACAGGATGCTGCCAGGACAGGCTTTTCAGGTGGCTGGATTGAGACATTCTACTTTTGATATTGACAACTTAAAAGGTTTAATAAGGAATATTAAGCCTTTATTAAACCTATACTGAGTCAGCAGAGTGCACACAGGTCTTAAAAGAGAAAGGAAAAAACGTAAAGTGAAATGTCCATTTTTATTAGAACTGGGCTTTGTTTTCAGGTTAATTACAGCACCAGGGAAAAATTTCCAAGCTCAGCCTACAGGATTACGAGGTAGTAGGGGAAGTAAATAATTTTAATGCCTAAATTCTGGATCTAAACACATTTTCCAAATAAACCTGTGGTTCATCCTTGGTGGGGCCCATATGCTGGCAAACTGTTATGTGTGTGGCTGGATAATGGGATTGTCCTCAGGCTGAAGGCCTGCACACTAGGGAGGAAGGTTTTCCTCATGGTGTTTTTAACCATTTTCAATGAATGAGCAACCTGGTCCAGTGGAAGGTGTCACTGCCCATGGCAGGGGGGGGACAAGATGGTCTTTAAGGTTGCTTCCAACCCAAAGCAGTCTGTGATTCCATGATTCTATGAACATGTCAATTTAAAACATCCATCTGGAAAATGCCAAGTTCTTCAGCCAAATCAGCCTGGGAGCATCCAGGTGACAACCCCAGTGGGTTTCTGCTCCTCTTCCCATAGAATCAAGGAATGGTTTGGGTTGGAAGGGACCACCCCAGTGGGTGCTAGACTCCAGAGGATGCCAAGCCCCAATGGGCCGCTGAGCTGAGCCCTGGTCGATGCTGAGCATCGGAGGATGCAAAGCCCCATCGGGTGCTGAGCACAGGTTTGTGCTGAGCACGGTTGATGCTGAGCTCTGGTGGGTGCTGAGCCCTGGAGGGTGCTGAACCCCGGAGGATGCTGAGTCTCAATGGAGTGCCAAGCTGAGCCCTGGTGGGTGCTCAGCCCCAGAGGATGCTAAGCTCCGGAGGGTGCTGAGGGCGGCTGATATTGAGTCTCTCTGGGTGCTGAATTCCGGAGGATGCTGAGCCCCGACGGATGCTGAGCCAGGTTTGTGCTGAAGCCGGCTGCTGCTGAGCACCGGTGGGTGCTGAGCCTGGTTGATGCTGAGCCCCGGAGGATGCTGAACCCCAGAGGGTGCTGAGCCCCAGCGGGGTGCTCAGTTGAGCCCGGGTGGGTGCTGAGCCCGACTGATGCTGAGCCCCCGGGGAGCGGAGCCCCCGTGCCTGCTGTCCCGCCGCACTTCCCGCCAGCCGCTTCCACCTGGCAACGCCACGCGGTTTCCAGGGCCCGCGGTGCCCCGGAAGCGGCGTGGGCGCGGCGCGGCCATAGGGCGGAGCCGCGCGGGGCGGTGCCGGCGCCGAGCGCTGCCGGGTCGGGCTGTGCCCGTCGAGTGCCGTGAGGGAGGAGCTGCGGCGGGCGCGGGGAGAGCAGCGGCGGCTCCGGCCCAGCCCGGCCCGGCCCG
>VWPU01000690.1:1814-13784 GCA_013398955.1 Callaeas wilsoni
AGTCCCCAAGCCCTGTCCCCATGGCACCAGGGTCCTTGGTCCTGGTTCTGCATGTGCTGAAGTCCCCAAGCCCTGTCCCCATGGCACCAGGGTCCTTGGTCCCGGTTCTGCATGTGCTGGAGTCCCCAAGCCCTGTCCCCATGGCACCAGGGTCCTTGGTCCCGGTTCTGCATGTGCTGGAGTCCCCAAGCCCTGTCCCCATGGCACCAGGGTCCCCAGGCCTCTTCCTGCATGTGCTGCAGTCCCCAGTTCTTGTCCCCATGGCATTGGGGTCCCCGGTCCCCTATCTGCATGTGCTGGTGTGCCTGGTTCCCATCTCCATGCCATTGGGATATTCAGACACCTTCCTGCATGTACCAGTGTTCCCAGTCTCCATGCCCACATTCTGCGGTTCACGGTCCTTCCTGTGTGTGCTGGGATCCCTGCTCCCCATCCATGTGGCATCGGCATCCTCAGCCTGTGTGTGCCAGGGTCCCCTGTCCCTGTGGCAGTGTGTGTCCCTGTCCCCATAGCAGTGGGCTTCCCAAGCCCCTGCCTGCTCCCTGTGGGAGTTTCCCAGTCCCCGTCCCCACTGCCTCAGGATCCTTGGTCCCCTGCTTGTGTGCGCCAGTGTCCCCATCCCTACGGCACTGGTGTCCCTTGTCCCCCACCTGTGCAGGCGTGGGTCCCTGCTCCTTGTTTCTGCAGCGTTGGCATTCCTAATCCCTTCCCTGCATGTGCAGGGTCCCTTGTCCCCACTCCCATGCCATTGGGAACCCCAGTCCCCTGCCTGCATGTGCAGGGTCCCTTGTCCCCATTCTCCTGCCATCGGGGTCCCAAGTCCTCTACCTGCATGCGCAAGAGTTCCTTTTCCCTATTCCTATGCCGTTGGGGTCCCCAGTCCCTTCCCTGTGTGTACAGGGTCCCTTGTCCCCATTCCCATTCCACTGGGGTCCCAGTGCTCTTCCTGCCTGTGCTGGGCTCCCTTGTTCCTGTGACATTGGGGTCCTTGGTCCCCTGCCCTGCAGGTGCCATCTTTCCCTGTCCCTGTTCCTGTGGCACTGGGGTCCCCATTCCCTGCCCCCTCCGTGTCCCTCGCTCCACTTGGACGCAGGGAGTTCTCTCAGGGGGATGTCATGAAGGGGCCAGCGCCAAAACCCACTGTCCCCGTCCCCTCGCTGTCCCTGTCCCCTCGTTGTCCCCGTCCCCTCGCTGCCCCCACTGCGGATCGGGATGCAGGCTGGCATGAGGGAGATGCCCCCAAATCCCTCCCGGGGACACCCCCCTGCTCCCTCCTCTGCCAGCGCTTTAATCTTGGTGCTTTGAGCTCTGTGTAAAAGGGTGCCAGACCATTTCTAAGGATGAAAGAGCTTTTTTTATTTATCCCCCCGCTCCCCGGGCCGGCATCCAAGGGGAGATGAAATGAAACGGGAAGAGGCTGGAGGTGAAACAGCTGCGATCAGCTCCGTCCCCTCTCCACATCTGCCCGCCACACCACTGCCAGCCCCGCAAATCCAGCTCAGCCCAAATTTTCTCCTCTGTCCCGGGGCCAAAATCCCGTTTTCAGAGGAGCTGGGATGCTGGGCAGCGGCGGGGTGGCCTGGGGTTCGCAGGCAGGGCTGTCGGAGGGAGTCGTGTCGCGGGGACAATGCAGCGTGTTTGTTTGCTACAGCTAAAATGGCAGTTCTTAAGGGGGAAAAAAAGAGAGCGAGAGCGAAGTGCTTCTGCACATCCAGTCGCCGCATCTTTTGATTAAATGAGATTTTGCTGTCGAAGGGGGGAGCTGGGGACCACGAGCTCCTGAGCCTGCAGTTCCCATCGCAGCCAAATGAGGGGAAAAAAAAGAATTCCGAACCACCGCGAGCCCTGAAAATGCTGTTTAAAAAAAAAAAAAAAAGGATTGGAGCAAGTTGTAATTGCTGCAGTTGTCAGCGCGGAGGCCGGGGATGCCGTGGGGTGGCCGGAGGGTTTGTCACCGCAGGGCTGGTGGCACAGCCCCGCTCGCCGCGGCTCCGCTCCTCAGCCTGGCTGGAAAGGACGGAGAAACATCCCGGGAGCTGCAGCCCACGGTGCTGGGGTGGAGCAGGGAATGAGGAGCGAGTGAGGAGCAACAGAGCGAGGGGCTCCAAAGAGCCCAAGCCTCTGAGGAACCCGGTGGTGTTGCAATTAAAGCCTCTGCACTTAAGGCCGTTGCATTGATGCCGCTGCAGTTAAAGCTGTGGTGCCTAAATCCGCACCAATTAATGCCGTTGCAATTAAAGCCCTGCCTGGCATTTAATTAACGCCATCGCTGCACCAGCCCTCGTGGCAGTGCCGGCTTCTCCCAGCTGTGCCAGGCGTCCGCGTGAGCCTTCCTGGTTGGGATGGTTGGTGCCGGAGCACACTGGGAACAGACTGCGGGGCACACTGGGGCACACTGGGAGCACCCGGTCTGCCAGCTGGATCACACTGGGAGCACCCTGGGATCACACTGGGAGCATGGTGCCTGCCCTCGGGATCGCACTGGGATCACACTGGGGCACACTGGGAGCACCCTGTCTGCCAGCTGGATCACACTGGGAGCACACTGGGATCTCGCTGCCTCCCCTCTGGATCACGCTGCCGGCCGGAGCACGCTGCCTGCCCGCACATGGCTTTTTTTAGGTTTACAAACATGACGGCCCCGTGCACGCGCCGCTTCCCCCCTCCTTCCCCGTGAGTCATCAAGCCCGTCACCGGGCCGGGGAAGCCGGAGGCGGCGTCGGCGCTTTCCCCGTGGTGCTGCTGACCCCAGCGAGGGGAAAAAACAAAAGGCAAAACCAGACTTTGTTTTTCTGTTATTTTACCGTTCTCATTTCCACTTCTGGCGAGCGAGGCGGGGAGGATGCGGGTGGCGACCGTGGCTGCCGTCCTGGCTCGTGGGTGGTCTGTGGTGAGGTGTTTTTGGAGAGGACCACGGCAGTGGTTGGAAGGTGGGAAGAGTTGAAACGTCACTGGCTTCCCCGGCTTCCTCACCCTTTGTTGGTTGTGTTTCCGTAGCCTTGGATTTAGGGCGATGCCGGTCGGTGTGGTTTCGGGGATGGGCGAGGTTTGAGGGGGAAGGAGCTGGTGAGACCCCAAAATGTTGGCAGGGATGCTGGCAAAAGACTCCTGGGGGCCCGGCAGTGCCCGTGAGCGTGGAGATGCCGAAGCCCCCGCGCTGAGCTCATCGGCTGAGGTGGCTGTGGTGACTCAGCAGTGCCGGTGCTGACTCAGCGGCCCCAGCCCCCGGGGAGGCAGTGGGATAGCGGGAGAGCTTGAAATTTTTGGGTAGAAAAGTGGACTTTTTTGTACAGCGTGCTGCAGTTTGCTGATGCCGAGCCAGTATCCGTGCTGCCAACTCATCTCCCACCCTGTGCACCTTCCTCCAGCTTTGGAAAAGGATTTCATCCAGAGGGGTCGCGTCTCCCACCTGCCGCGAGATGCTTTTCCCCACGGGAAGCGGGTCATGGCGGCGAAACCAGCCGCGGGTTGGGCAGGGGCGGCGTTTCTGGGAGCAGGGCCCGGCTCCCACTCGTCTCCCGGCTCCTGCCCGCCGGCCGTCGCGCCGCCGACTTGCCCGTGCTTGCCGGGTGGGAGGGCGGTGGCACACACAGTTCTTCTTCTCTTCCTCCTCCTCCTCCTCCTCCTCCTCCTCCTCATCTGCTGAAGGTCGGGCTGTGCAGCGGCGTGAGGAGCCCCACGTCCCGCGGAGGGGGGGCACGGCAGCATCCCCCAGGTATGACGGGATGGGGATGACCTGGAGGGCAGGTGAGCACCCATGGGTGCTGGCTGGCACATCCTTGACTTGCACCTGGGGACCAGGAGAGTGCAGGGGCTCCTCCTCTGTTCAAACCGGGGGGCAAAGCCTTGAAAACTGGGGTGCAGTTTGGTTAGTGCCTGGCTGTGGAACAGTTTTCCTCCCCACTCTTCAACATCTGGATTTTCCCCCTAATTTGCAGTGCAAAGCAATCGGCAGGGTGGAAGTGCCCCCACAGCGGGCTGTGGGGGCTGGAGGGGCCGGGAGGGGCCGGAGCCCGGTCCCGTGGGGAATGCTGGCAGCGGGGCTGTGAAATCGGCCCGGTGCCGTGGGGGCAGCGGGAGTGGGATGGGAAATGCAGCTGGGCCGGGTGGGAGGTGAGGAGAGGCCCCGGGCCCTTTCCATGCGGCCCAAGTGCTTCCACTTCCTTCTCGTATGGGTCCTCTTCCTTCCCTGCCTCTGTCCTCTTCCTGCCTGCCCCCTTCCCATTCTTCCCCTTGTTTCCCTTCCTCCCCATCCCCATTTTCCTTTTCTATCCTCCCTTCTTCTCCTTCCCCATCCTCTTTCTCCCATTCCTTCTCCCCCTTCCTTCGCTTTTTCACCTTTCTCCTCATTTCTCTTCATTCCCTTCTTCTCCTTCCCCATCCGGATTTGCCCCATCTCCTTCTTCCCCTTCTCCTTCACCTTGCCTTTCTCCTTCTCCTTTCCCTTCATCTCCTTCCCCTCATCTCCTTCCTCTTTGCCTCAATCTCCTTCCCCTTATTCTCCTTCCACTTCCCTCTTCTCCTTCCTCTTTCCCTTCCTCTGCCTTCTCCCCTTCCTCTTTCCCTTCCTCCCCTTCCTCTTTCCCTTCTTCCCCTTCTTCCTCTTCCCTTTCTTCCCTCTCCTCTTCCTCTTCCCCTTCCTCCCCATCCCTCCTTTCCCTTCCCCAGGGACGGAGCAGGCACGGTGATTCAGCCTTGCCAAGCCGGCCCCGGTGCCAATCTGGGAGCCGGCACGAGAGGAGCCAGCTGTGTTTAAGGAAAAAACCGCTTCAAGAAACAAAAGTAGTCCCGTGGGGTTGTTTTTTTTTTTTTTTCCCTCCTTCTTTTCCCTTTCAAGAGCTCGGCTCCCTCCCTGTCCGCCCGGAGCCGGCAGCCTGACGCGGCTCCGTGCCGTGCCAAGCCTTTCCCCCTGCCCGCGCCAACTGGCGGCTCCCGGCTCGGCTCCGTGCCGTGCTGGGAAGACACAGCGTGGTGGGAACACACGCCGTGGCTTGGCTGCGGCATCCTGCTTCCCAAAAACTGCTCCAGTGGGAGCATCCGCTGGGAGCATCTGCTGAGGCAGCGCTCGCCTGTCCGCAGCTCTGAGCATCCCTGCTCCGAGTGTCCCTGCTCCAAATATCCCTGCCCCGAGTGTCCCTGCTCCAAATGTCCCTCCCTGAGTGTCCTGACCCCAAGCCTCTTCACCCGAGCGTGCCCACGCCGATCATCCCCTTCCAAACATTCCGACCCCAAGCCTTCACCGAGCATTCCTGCTTCGAATGTCCCCTTGCTGAGCATTCCTGATCCCAAGCGTGCTTGCTCCGAACACCCCAAGCCAGGCATCCCCACTCCTGAGTGTTCCTACCCTGAGCATCCATTCCCCCAGCATCCTGACCCCAAACATCCCCACCCCAAGCATCCCTTCCAAAAGGGAAAATACTTTTCCTGGAGGAAACCAGGCAGTTGGAGGTGGGAATGAATTTTTTTCCACCCTGAAAAAAATCCTCCATCTCCCTCAGAAGCTCCCGGCACTGGCAGGGTGCCGGTGCAGGAGCCGGGAGTGGGACTGTAGCGCATTCAACCGGCTCGTCATACCCCGGTGCGGAGGAGAAGGGGGTGGAGTGGCTGCTCCAGCGCCGTCCGGAGAGGAGTCATGGCCACGGGGGTCCCCAAAAGTGCTCCTGGGACTGGAGTAAAGCAGAGCCGGGCTTCCCGCAGCGTAAATCAGCTCAGCTCCCTCGGCATCGCCGTTATTCCGGCTTTTCTCCGGGCTAAATGAGGACAGGAGTGAGCAGCTCAGCCCCAGCGCTGGGGTCAGCCGGGGCCATGGAAACAGCTTGGAAAACAAGGCGGGAGAGGCGGCCGCGGCGGCGGGAGGCAGCGGGACCGTGAGCCGGCGCCGTGAGTACCCCGGCCGGGGAGAGCCGGGGGGGAACTGGGGGCTCTCACCGGTCTGACTCGGCGCTTGGGCTTCCCAGATTTCCTTGAATTTCCCTTTTCAGGAGCGTGGAGTTGGATTTAGGTCATCTGCTCCTCTCTGGCCCGCCTCCCGCTGGCATCTGGGGACTGTGGCAGCGGATTGGGACCGGGAAGGGCTTTCCCATCTCTTGGGGTCTGGCGATGCAGATCGATGCTCCCCGGGAGCATCAGTCCTGGTGGGAGCGTGTGTGTGATTCCGGAAGAGCTCCCGTCCCTGGCAAAGCCCTTTGGGGGCACCAGCCGAGCAGGTTGTTATTGTAGGGTCTCCAGTGCTCAGGGATGCTCGGGGCTTCCCCCGGCGGTGCCCCCAACCCACCATCCCACCAGAGGATCCCCGCGGTTGTTGCCAGAGGAGGAAAACCACAATCCGAGTGCCGGGGCTGGCCGGGCTCCACTGGAGCGGGGCCGGCAGCCAAGCTCCCTCTTGGCCGGCCCGTGCCGCCGGCTGGCAGCGGCTCCCGCTGACCTCCGCAGCTCCCGGCCGTGCCCTCGCCGCAGCCCCGGCGCTCGGTGTCCCCACGGCCACCCCGATGCCACTGGGAAGGGCTCGGCATTCCCAGCGACGTGCTCCAGCTTCCTCCGCCCTCCTCTGACCCCCAAATTCCACGCTTGAATTCGAGTTGTGTGGGTTTTGCAGTGGGGTGATGCCAAGCGGCAGCGTCCGAGCCACTGTGTGTGTGTGTGTGTGTGCCAGGTTACTCCGTTCTCTGCAGCTCCTGACCCATTCGGCTCCTGCCGAGGGGTTTAACAAACTCCCAGAATATTTATTTTGGGGAACCTTTGGGGCCATGGTGTGGGGAACAGGTGTTAGGGGAGGACGAGGGATTTAAAATCCATTTCCCTGCTGCATTTAGGTGGGTTTAGTTTGGTTTTTGTACCAGCAAGAGGTTGAAAGGAATAATTTTAAAAAGTGAAAAAGGGGAAAAATAAAAGGGGGAAAGTGGATTTGGAACAGCTCTGGCTGTAAGGAGGGAGGATGGATGGATGGATGGATGGATGGGTGGATGGATGGATGGATGGATGGATGGATGATGGGGTGTCTGTCTGTCCCACTGGGGACTCAGCTTGTCCCTGGTTTCTAGGTCAGTTTGGGGCTGCTTTGGGATTTGGATGTATAGGACTGTGGAATATCCCGGTTCCTGGCCATACAGGGCTGCTGGATGTATAGGTAACTGGATATATAGCGTTGCTGGGTGTACAGGACTCAGGAATTTAGGGTTGCTGGTTGTTAGGGTTGCTGGATATATGGGATTGTGGAATATCTGTGTTGCTGGATAGAATGGATTGCGGGATATATCGGGTTCCTGGGTTGCCGGATGCGTAAGATTGCTGATTTGATAGGGCTGATGGATATACAGGGATGCTGGATAGATAAGGTTGCTGGATAAATGGACTGCTGGCCATATAGGATTGTTGGATGTGTAGGTCCCATGACTGGATATACAGGACTTGGCTATTTAGGATCGCTGAGTGTTTAGGGTTGCTGGGTGTGTGGGATTGTGGAATATTTAAGGTGCTGAATACACAAGCTGTTGGATATGCAGGTTGGTGGAGGTGTAAGAGATTGCTGATTATATAGGGACGCTGGATGGATAAATTTGCTGGATACACAGGTTCTTGGTTGTATAGGTTATATAGGGTGGATGGATATATAGGATTGCTGGATATATGGGTCACTGGATCTACAGGGAAGCAGGACCTATAGAGCACTGGGATCTATGGGGCAATAGGATCTATAGGGGAGTGGGACATAGGACAGCAGGACCTGTAGGGTACTGTCATCTTTAGGGGAGTGAGATCTATAGGGCAGTGGATCTATATAGGGCACTGGGATATTTAGGGCACTGTGATCTTTAGAGCAGTAGGATCTCTAGGGCAGCAGGAACTATAGGATACTGGGATCTCTAGGGCAGTGGATCTCTAGGGCAGTGGATCTCCAGGGCAGTGGGATCTCTAGGGCAGAGGGATCTATAGGGCAGAGGGATCTCGCAGTGGGATCTCCAGGGCAGAGGGATCTCCAGGGCAGTGGATCTCTAGGGCAGTGGATCTCCAGGGCAGAGGGATCTCTCGGGCCGCTGTTCGTGCCGCAGCAGCCGGAGCTGTGGCCGTCCCCCCCGGCCGGGTCCCCCCGTGCTCCCCGTGGGGGTCGAGGCGGCTCTCGGGGCCCGGCCAAGGCTGGCGGGCGTCGGGGCCGGCGTGGGGCCTCCGCCGTCCGTCCGTCCATCCGTCCGTCCGTCCGTCCGTCCGTCCGTCCGTCCGTCCGTCCGTCCGTCCGTCCGTCCGTCCGTCCGTCCGTCCGTCCGTCCGTCCGTCCGTCCGTCCGTCCGTCCGTCCGTCCGTCCGTCCGTCCGTCCGTCCGTCCGTCCGTCCGTCCGTCCCTCCGTCCATCCGTCCCCCTCCGTCCGTCCGTCCATCCGTCCGTCCGTCCGCGGCCGGCCCGTCCGTACGTGCGCGCGGCGCCGGCACTAATGGCTTCTCCGGCTGGTTTGGCAGGGGGCGGGGAGGGCCGGGGCTCCCGGGGCTCCCGCGGCCCCGCTCGGTCTTTCCTCCCCGGACGGGCCCGCCGTCGCCTGCGGCTTCGCCTCCCGGCCCGCACACGTAAGTGCCGCCCGGCCGGAGCCGTACCCGAATCCGGCACCGTGCCCGCGCCGCGCTCCCCAGCGCTCGCTGCGTTGTAAACGGCTCCGGACTATTCCCAGGGAGCGCAGCCCAGGCTGGACACGCTCCAAGCCGGGCTCAGCCTGTGTGGGTTTTTTTGGTTGTTGTTGTTTTGTTTTTTTTTTTTTCCTTCCTTCCCTCTGTTTAAGGCATTTAAACTGGGGGGGGAGGAAAAAAAAAAGAGGAAAAACGGATTAAAAGAAATGAAATGTTTTTGTCCTCGCGGGAATTTTCTCCCCTTTTATAGCGCCCGGGGGATGCAGAAGGGGCTGTGGAGGAGCAACTGAGTTAACCCGAACCATATCGCTTGGTTTTCTCTTTATTTTAATTTATTTCCTCCCCTCTCCAGTTTTTATCCTTTCCCGGGGTGAATGGAAGGAGGTTCGGGAGGTTTGGGCAGGCAGCACTTTTTCCGAGGAAAATCGGCTGAGGGCGGAGGAATTGGTGCCCACGGCAGTGAGCGGGGTGGGAGGGGGGGATTGCTGCGGATGATTCCAGAGTGCGTCGGGATGGGGAGTGGGATCGATTTCTGGGGAGAAGCTGCGAGGTCTTTCCATCTCCCAGCCAACAGGGCCAGGAACAAAAGGAGCTGGATGGGAGAGCCAGGAAAAAAAAAAAATTATGTATATATATGTGAAGTTTTTTTCCTCCACTGATTTGGGGAAGGTTGTGGCTTTCGGATTAACCCTTTAGGAGCAGCGGGGGATGTTTGCTCCTTCCTTTAGTTCACGGGATGGACTATTTTCCTATGTTCCCCGCCTGGTTCCATAACCCAGTTTATGGGATGGAGCAGCCCAAGGTGCCTCCCCGGCCCTGTGGCTGATTTTTGGAGTTTCTCCCTGCCCTTTCCCAGCACGTTCCTCCCTGGGGAGATCCTTGGGGTCGCTCCCCGCCCGGATCAAAACAGGTTTGCCGTAATTTCCCTGGGCCGGCATCACCACTGCGACGCTTCGGGGCCCCGAGCCCTTGGGGTTGGGGGTGCTCAGGGCGTTTATCTCCCTGGCGCTTGGGAAAATCCCCTTTGGCTGGGCAGGAGGAGGAGGAGGAAGATGACGGCGTAGGAAGGACGGGCGAGGCCGTTTCTCGCTCAGTTTGCAAAGGAGAGCGGAGGCGTGCTGTCCCCACCCTGCCCAGGCTGGGGGAGAAGCACTTTCTCCCCAGACCTGACGGACCGGTCCCATCGCTCGCGGCTCCGGCGCTCGGCTCCGTGGATGCCGCGGAGGCGCCGGAGCCGCTCTGAGCAAACCCACGGCGGCATCAGGGTGATGCCGGAGTGGAGCCGCGGCGATCCGCACCGGCGCTGTGCTCCCCTGGGGGTTTTCACCGCTGGGGAGAAGGGGTTTTTTGGAAAGAATCGTGCTGGGAGTGGTTCCTCCGAGGTTTCGCCGCAGTCATCAGCGTTCTTATCTCTCCAGCGTAGCGTTCTTATCTTTCCAGCGTGGCTCTGCTCACGCTCTCACCACGAAGGGTGAAGGACTCTGTGCCGAAGCCGTGGGGCCGGTGCCTGTAGGGTTAAACGCGGCTGCCCCTCAAACGGCCACGCACGGGCACTTTGAACGCCGGCTTAACTCGGAGCCGTGACTTTGTCACTCGGGTCTCCCCACGAGTCTGAGCTGCGGATCCTTCCCACGAGCCGGTGCCGGCACCGTCCAGAGGCAGGAAACTCTGCCCACAGCCTCTGCTTGCTTTGGCATGGTTTGTCCAGCGAACTTTGCTGTATTTTTAGCTTGCCGGAAGCTCCCCCTGGTTATCGGCAAACGGCTCAATGCGCTGCCAGCGCCCGGCGCTGAAATCCCCGCTGCTGAGGTGGGACAGCAGCACAGAGAACAGAAGGGCCCCTCCATCCCTGGCAAAACCCCTTGGAGGGTCTTAACCAGGGTGTGCAGCCCAGGCGCTGGGGTGTTGGGCTCCCTGGGTGCCACCGCCTCGCGTTGGCGTGGACGGATGGGTTTGGTCGGTCCCTGGCACGCCGCCGGTGCTGCCAGCGCTGCCGCTCGGCGCTGCCGGCGGCCCTGGCCGGCCGTGTTGATACAGACGCCGGGTTATTTGAGGTGAAAGCAGCCCCTGGCACCGGCGTAGCCAACTCGGCGGCTTCCTGCCGTGCCGCGGCCCCCGGCGAAGGACGGCTGCTCCCGGCCAGGATGTTTGCTCCTGGCACGGCTCCAAAAACCCCCCTCTTCTCCTTGCGCTGCTTCCTTCACTGGGGCAAGCTGTGTCACCGGAGCCAGGGACGCCCTCCTTGTCCCAGCCCGTGCGTGTCGCCCTCGGCAGGGTGATGGAAATCCCGAACCGTCCTGTGAGCAATTTCGAAAGCCAGTGGAGGGGTGGGGACGTGGGTGGCACGGGGCCGGCGCGGTGGAAACCGGCCGCCTTCCGAGCCGAGCTGCTCCTTACTCAGCCGGGCAGAACCCGCGTGGCTTTGCCGGCGGCGATCAGTTTCTCGTGTGGCTCCTCTGGGTCTTCATCTCCCCGGTCAGAAAAAGAGACGGGGAAAGGGGGGCTAAAGGAAACAGAGGGAGAAATAGGGTTGGGGGGTGATGGCATGTGGGTCGTGGAGGGGGATGCTCACGTCTCTTCCCTCTCCCTCCTCACAGACAGGTTCGGCGGGCGACGCGGTTGATGGACCCAGCAGAAGCCAAATGGAAGAAGGGCCAATTAATTATGTGGAAGAAAGGCGGCTGAACGAGGGCAGCGGGCTCAGCCTGGTGAATGGGGGCCGGCCGGAGGCGGGGGGTACCGTGCTGATGGAGCCGAGCGGGTGGTCGCCGGGCCAGCCGCCCGCCGCTGGCAAAGCCCACTTGGAAGACGTCAGGAACCTGGTGGCCTTCTCAGCGGTGGCCGAAGCCGTTTCCTCCTACCGGCTCCCACCGCCGGGGTCGCCTTCGCTGCTGTACGAGAAGTTCGACTCGGAGATGAGCCGGGGCGGGCTGGGCACAGCGGACGGGGTGCCACGGGGAGAGGACCTGCACGCCCTCAAGGCCGCCCTGGCTTTGGCCAAGCACGGTGTGAAGCCCCCCAACTGCAACTGCGACGGCCCCGAGTGCCCCGATTACCTGGAATGGCTGGAGCAGAAGATCAAGACGGCTCTCGGAGAAGAGCTGGCGTCACCCCGGCCCCGCGCCGCCGCCATCCCCCCGCCTCCTCCCCCAGAAGGTGCTATCGACCCCCAGCCGGTGCCTGAGGCTGCCGAGCCGTGCCCGCCCGACGGCCTCCCCTTTTCCCAAAGCGCGCTGACCATCGCCAAGGAGAAGAACATCAGCCTGCAGACCGCCATAGCCATCGAAGCCCTCACGCAGCTCTCGGCCGCTCTGCCCCAGCCCGTGAGCGACGGGCAGCCCCCGCCGCCGCCGCCGC
>VWPU01000691.1:0-12899 GCA_013398955.1 Callaeas wilsoni
GCGGCGCGGCCGGGCCGCGGGCGCGGGCAGCAGCTGCGGGGCTTGTCACGCTCGGGGCGCCGCGGCTGCTCCCTCGGGGAAACTAGCACTAGGTTGCCGAGGCGAGCGGGAAAGCGGCGACAGCAGGGTAGGAAGACAGGGAAGAAGTAGCTCTGCAGGGAGCCGGACTCTCCAGGCGCTCCCAGCCCAACAACAAACCCAAAACGGCGGGGAAAAACCGGCCGTGTTAACTGCTGTTATATGCTGAGATTCCTCCCGTAACTCAGCCCTTTTAGGAAGACTTTGGTCAGACGGGCTTTGGGGTCTGCCCACCTCCAAGGGGGAGATCGCTTGCAGCCCCCCAGAGATGGAGCCTGCCTGCATTTTCTCCTAGCAACGTCCTTAACACGTGGGATGTGTCAAGGCTCCCAGCACGTGAACAGCCCCTACAGTAATTTTTCACCCCACGTTAGAAAATGGATTTATAACACATGTTGAGGTGTAAATAAAAATTAAATTGGTTCCTCACAGTCACTCTGGCGACGCCAGAGATCTCTGGCTGTGCTGGCACTGGAGCGTCTCTGAGGGTCACCTTACCCAGGCTGTGTGATCACACAGGACATAGTCCTTGTCCCTGCCTCCCTGCTGCCAGCGCTAAGCACCACTTACATATCCTTTACTTAGGCTTGAAGCTCCTTTGCCAGAAATTGTCACAGTCCCTATGCTGGTCCCTCCCTCCTCCAGCTTTGTTGCTGTGCAGCGGCTTTGTGGGGCAGTGAGAGAGCCAGGGAGGAATGGTACTGGAAGAGCAAGGACAGAAATTTGCAGCATCCCACCACTGTCTAAACTTCTCAGTCCTGCCTGGATGTCTTTGAGTTGAAGCAGCACTCCTGCCTTTGTCCCTTCTTGCAGTGGGAAGAGGAAGCCGATTGGCTTTCCCATTTCTTCTTGCCTGTCAAGGGATCTTTGTACAAGGGATGAGAGGAGCTGTTGGCCCTGCTGAGTGTGGGGACTTCTCTTCCATAGTGGCAACAAAAGAGCCTTTTTTTGTTGAGGCGAGCCCTTGCTGGCAGAGGGCAAACCCCGTTAGCAGCAGAGCTGTGCTCACATCAGGCTGTGCTGGGGCTGCAGCCTTACGAGCCCTCGGGAGGACACACTGCGCCCCACGGTTGGAAGCGTGAGCTTTTGGGCACAAGGAAGTCAGAAAGTGATGTGGTATGATGTTTTCTTCTAGATGAGAACCTGTCTTCTCAGCCTGTCTGTCCCCTGAGCCATCCCCCATCAAACCTTCTTTGATGCATTCCCTTCCTCCTCTCCTGTCCCTGCAGGGTTCCATTGCACCTGGTGAGAAGCAAGTGCTGAAATTCTCTTACATGCCGGGATTATCAGGAGCCTTCAGCAGGACTTACCAGCTTAAAGTGGGTCACCTGGACCCAGAAAATATCTGCCTGAAAGGAGAAGCGACCTTTCCCATAATCAGTGTGAACCTGCCCTGGAACATCAAAGGTTGGCACTGCCTGTCTGCCTCCAGGAAGGGCCCCTCTGGTTTTGTTCCCTACCATATGCCCACAGGGCAGCTCATGCCTACCTCCACCAAGCCTGGAGGGTTGCAGGACTCCCAGACCAACTCAAGCCCTCAGGTTGCTTTGTGAGTCTTGAGCAGAGGATCCCATGTGTGCTTTGTCCCAGGAACCATCCTGCAGAGTTTGCCAGCTCAGTTTGGCAGGGTCCTGGAAGGATGGTGGCTAGACTGAAAGGCTTGGGAAAGCTCTAAGAGAGGCTGGCACGGCTTTTGGCAGGCTTGGATTTGCATGACATTGCGGGGGATGAGATGCTTCTCTGTGGGGAGGAAGATGGGTGGGAGTGACCATGAGGATTCAGAGAGGAGCAGCAGCATCCACTTTCCATAGATGGCTTGAGAGATTTCTTTCTGAAAGAGACCAGTGTTGGGAGGCAGGGACTTCCCAGCTTAAATGGCATTGTGCTCACACTTGTGGATGTTTTCTTCCTTCAGGAAATGAAAAATTTGAGAAGGCACTGAAAGAGCTCATAAAACACCTGCAACAATACTTTCAGAGGAATAAATCAGTTGTCCAGAAGAAGACTCAGAGCCCAAACACTGAGACCCTGAAGTCTCAGACCCCAGAGACTCAGACCTTGAAGACTTGGAACCCGAAGACTCAGAACCTGAAGCCATGCATGCCTCGCTCTGGCATTGTAGTAAGAACAGTTGCCACCCTGCTTGGCACATGCCACCCTCTCCATGTCACCTGAGCCCCTTGCAGCCCACAGCAGCTTCCCAGTGCCCTGATGGCATTTGGGACCTCCCTGCCCACTCACAACCACGTGTCACCTCAGCATTGCCCCCAGGGCTGCCCTTTTGGTCGTAGTCTCTCCTGGGGTTGCACCAGCTTCCTGGCTACCACAGGGAGAGATCCTGAAGGCCATGCTCAAGGGATGGAGCTGATGGTACTCTGAAAGAGATGCAGGTCATTGCTGGGGAGTTTGTTGGTCCCAACCCAAGCCCTGCCAGATTCACAGACCTTAACAGCAGCTGCCTGATTGTGCCCTGAGACTGTGCTGGTGATGCTCATCTCCAAGAGGCACCAGCTGGGTCCCAGTTTCCTTTCAAGACAGCTGTTTTCCAAGCTGCTTTGTCACTGGCTGAGGGCAGGCAAGTATCTGGAGCTCTGGAAGGTTCCTGGCTTGTCTGTCTGCCTGGCCAGATCAGCTTTGCTAACAGTGGCTGGGCAGGCAAATATGTGGGAGTTACTTCCCTGGAGATGGGGTCCTGGCTAAGAGAGCAGGAAGCGTCACAGACACCGAGCAGCCAGACAAGAGAACCCCATCCCCCCTCTCAACAAGAGTAGGGTGGGATCCTCTTTCAGGTACAAGCTGGGCCTTGGGAAGGACCTTTGCTAACCAGCCACTGTCTTCCCTTTCCTCAGTCAAACAATCGGCTGCAGATAAAGATGGTGAGGATGCTGTTAGGGAAGGCTGCTCTGGAGCTGCAGAGAAAGCTCACCTCCCATCCTCCGAAGACGAGGTTCCCTGACAAGAGGCTGCGCCAGAGTCTTGTCGAGTGAGTAGAGACTCCAATCCCCATCTCCAGGTGCCCCATGGGGAACACCCAGCAGTGTCCCCTTCTCCTGAGTGCTCTTTGTGTCTGCAGAGCTGGGAATAGTTGGGGACTTCAGAAAGGGTCTGGTCCTGGTGGCTGTGACACGGCTCCCAGTGGGCAGCTGAGTGTGCCTACCCCAGCACGATGCTGAGCTTTGGACTGCTCAGCTCCCCACAGGTGTGGGGTTCTGTCCCTAGAGCTGAGGGGACCCAGTGCAGACCTTCAAGCCCTTCCAGACAGCATAGATTCTGTCCCTGCTGACTAGCTCTGAAAGAGACAACTCCAAGCTGATGTCTTGGTAACAACTAACATAGCATACTAAGCAAAAGGAGCAGGGAACTGCACGTCAGCAAACCCTTTAAAACCCAAAATCCGGTGGCTTGGATCCTGGTGGGGTGGCAGGGCTTATCTAGGTAACTTGGTCTGTCCCTTTGCACCATTATGATGCAGCACAAGCATGGGAGGCTTCAATTCAGGAAGAAGATGCTCTGCAGAACAGATCATTTGTGTGATCTGGTTGCAGAGCAGTGAAGATTGTCTGTGCAGGCAAATCTTATTCCTAGGCCCCAAAGCAGTTTCAGGCTCAGGCTATACACCAGGCTAAGCAGTTTTGTTGAGACCAGTAGAGACCCAGTGTACTCACCTATACTGGCTTTTCATAGCAGAGGAGCTGTGACCAGTGTCCATTTTAAACTAATTTTATTTTCAGGTACCATTGGTAGCTGATAAAACCTAGGACTTGTACTCCCTGTGACTTCACAAAGTCATTGCCAGGTGGTCAGGCCATGAGTTTCATAGGCTTGGGTTGAGTTTTTACAGCAGTGAATAAAGAAATAGCCACTTTATTTGCATCCTCCATCCACCTGGACATGTAGCCAGGCCGTGGTTTAAGGACTGTCCTTACTCCTCCTTGCAGAGTTGAGCTGCCTGAGTATGTCCTGGACATGGGCACTGTCCCTAAGGGTTACATTGAGAGACACACTGTGAAGATCACCAACCCCGGGCGGCTCCCAGTGTCCTTCCAGGCCGATGTATCTGTCCTGCAGGACACAGGTAAGCAGTGCTGGAGACACTTCCTCTGGGCTTGAAGGAGGTGTGAAGGAGGTTTTTGAGCTTTTTCTTCTCAGTGTCCCTGCTGGGAGCTTTAGAGCCAGAATTCTCCTGGCCAGCCGTGTCCAGGGACCTGGCCTGCCTGTGACCGCCCTAAGGCTTCAGTGCAGGGGCCAGATGGGCTCATCACCCTGGTCACCTCTCAGCATCTTCTGCCCTTGGCTCCCATGAGCATCAAGTTTCTTTGGGCACTCCATGGGCTTGTTTTGCAAACCAGTGGGGTCTGCTGTGGTTTGGAAGTGCTTTGTTTGGAATTCACACTGTTACAGCACTTGTATTCAGCCTTTATTGAGGAAACAGCCTGTGAGAGCCTCTGGTGGATCAAGAGAGGCTTCCAAAAGAGGCCTTGAGGCAAGTCTGCACTTCCATCGCACAGTGGCTCACTGCATCTGAGAGGTGTTCAGGTGCACCCTTTAAGTTTTTGTCCAGGTCACAGAATGGCATGGGGTTTTTCCCAGACCTCTCAGCCAGGCCTTAACATGCTTATGACACATTTCGTGTTTCTTGTGTATCTCAGACGCTTTGGACGCTTTGTTTTCATCTGTTCAAGGTTTCAGAGTGAACCTGGAGAAGGTGCAGTACCTGCCCCACAGCTACACCAAGACGTTTGAAGTGCGCTTTGAAAGTGCCCACCAGCCACTGGGTGACGTGGATGTGCTGCTACCCATCAAGGTACTGCAGCTCTCGGGGCAGGCAGCAGGCTGGGCACAGCAGCAGGTATCACCTGCAGCCTCGGCTGAATTCTCTGTCCTTCTCCAGGTAACAAAAGGCCCCACGTCTCACATTCACCTCCATGCCACTGTGTTTGAACTGTCACTCGAACTCTCCAAGAACAGACTGCAGTTCTCCAATATCCTCGTTGGGCAGTGCCAGGTTGAGACAATCCGGCTCTACAACTGCTTCCGAGTACCCTGCAAATGGTTCATTACTGCGATCAAGCCTGTTAACAAGGTAGAGCACAGTCGACATTGAACACGTAACTTCTTGATTGGGTTTTCTTTGTGTCTCTTGCCCTTTCTGCTCCTGTGGCTGCCTGTGCGCTTGGGTCTACACCGTGTTTGAAGAAGCTTCTGAGTGTCTAGATCAAGGCTGTTTGCCTGGACCTGTTCCATTAGCTGATGCTTTGCTTTTCTGCCATCTTCACCCATTTGTCCTCCTCTAAAGACAGTAGTTCCTCATCTGCCTGCCCTGTCTACAGGCTTTCCCTCCAGCTCTATGCTATAGGGGCCACCCTTGGTTTGGCTGTGGGTGCTGTCAGCACCATATCAGTGTCTCAGAGCGCTACAGGAACTGAGGCTCTGTCTTTGGCAGACCAAAGAGACCTCACACGATTGGTTTCTGTGCCCAGAACAATCAAATCAAGTACTTGACACCGGCCCTACGTCAGATGCTGCAGGCGGCTACGGAGGATGAGCCCTGTCCCTTCAAAGTGATGCCCTCCAGAGGAACCCTTAATCCGGGAAGGTGGCAGAACCTGCAAATCCAGTTTACACCCAAGGAGGAGGTGAGATTGGCAGGTGCCAGCCCAGGAGGCCTGTCAGGGCTATCTGGAAATGAGGGCCTGGTGCAGGGAGAGTGGTATGAGCTATGCCTTCACAGGGAGCTTTCTGCAAGCCCCGTACTCGGCGTGGCTCAGTTCACCCCACAGAGCACTCCTGTGAGATGTGCTTTGAAATGCCCACAGTGAGCTTGCACAGAGAGCATCAGGGCTCTGTGGCTGCCTCTCGGCACGTGGGGGGGAATATGCCCGACTCCCCTCAGCCTCCGCTTTGCCTGGCTGTATTTGCAGCTGCGACACTCGATGCAGAGCAGCTGCACACTTGCAGAGGATAATCCTGGAATGGCCAATCTAGGCTCATCCTGCTGTGGAACTGACAGTCAGAACAGCCACCAGACACCTTCCTGGGCATGGCAGGACAGTCACCTGCAGTGGTGTGCTGCCAGCAGTCCCTGGGGTTCTGGCCTGCCTGCATGTTCCCATGCAGCTGAGGATTCAACTTAAAGGATGGAGCATTCCCAAGAGTAATTTGCCTGTGGCCGCTGGGTCTTGGAAACTGACACTGTGTACCAGGATGCTTCTGTGCCTGCAAACAGTCCCGGGGATCTTTAAATTGCTTGAGAGATGTCACCGTCTTGTGTCTGGCTTTGACCAGAGCCACAGACTAAGCAGAGAAGATGACGATTATTTCTAGCCAGCGAGAGCTCATTTGCCTCTCTCCTGGAGCTGGCATTTGCCTGATGCAGCAGTGCCAGGACAGTGTCTGGACACTGTAACCCTGAGGGCCTTTCTCATGAGCATTGCACTCCTGCATGACTGGGTGAAAATGTCTGACAGTCCATGGTACATCCATCTAATACCCAAATACAGTTACAGTGCACACCAGGATTGATCCCGGTTATTCACACCCAGGACACAGATACTGTAGTCCCTAGCATCAGTAAATACCCGTTTTCATTCACCTTGGAGGGACTGATAACACTCTGACCTCGGGTCAAGAGTTGTATTTGGGGTCCTGTCACCTGGGACTTCACAGACGAATTTTCTGCACTTTTCTCTTTTCAGAGATCCTACAATAATGTGCTGAAGCTTAACATTTGTGGGAGCAGCAATCACTTAAAGCTGCACCTCTCAGGACAAGGTCTGGAGCCACGATTGGAGTTCAGCCCCCCAGCACTAAATATGGGATATGTGCTGGCGGACAACCATGTGGTAGAGGCCACAGTGGTGGTGAAGAACCCATGCAAGTTCCCCATTGAGTTTTACTCACTGGATTTTGATGAGCAGTACCTTAAAGAGGAGGAGGTGAGAAAGCAGATCTGGTCCCCATGTACATGCTGCCCAAGCTTCACAGCATGCCAGCACTTGTGCCAGGGAGATTGCCAGGGAGGCAATCCCCAGGGCAGAGCCAACTCTGCTCACATGCTGTGGGAGGACTTGAATAGTTCGTGTTGCTGGGAGGAAGGGAGGAGAGAGAAAATAGGTTTGTTGAGTCTGTGTGATGGAAGGCGAGAAAAGGAACCTTGCATATGGTTTCTCTTCCCTATGCACACAGATCCTGCGTATGGTGGTGGGGTCTAAGTACCAAAAGACCTTTTTGATGCCTCCACGCGCCGTGGGTGAGACGCTGCCCCCAGAGGTGCTGGAGGACTATGAAGCACAGAAAAGGCTGAAGGCTCAACAGGCAGAGCTCAAGTCCTTGGCAGAGACCGAGGCCAGCACTGAGGCTGAGGCCACGGCCATGGGCAAGGCAGCACCAGGTCAGAAAAACAATGAGGATTTGGCGGTGTCTGTTTTGACTGTGATCACAGCAGGGAGTCCAGCCCGTACACCCTGAACTCTGTCACCTTGTTCTCCAGGGAAAGCCCATGCTTTTAGCAGCTGCCTGTTCCCCAGCTTGGTGGAGGATCTCTTGGATGAAGGGCTGTGGCATCCTCTACCAACCCTGAGTGTAGGCAAAGCAAGCTCCTATCTGCCCACCATAGACTGGGGAAATAATCAGGATATCCCCTTGTGTCCCTTAGCCACAAAGACTGGGATTGGATGAGTTCTTCAACCAGTAGGACCAGGTCTAATATCACTGGCTCTTTTATATTTGCACCTTGCAACAAAAGAACGAGCTCATGTTGCTTTCAGCAAGTCTCCTTTCCTGGGATCTGAGGAGATGGGGAGGATGATGAGGATCAAAGGCAGGCAGGAGGCTGACTTTTTCCCCTGGTTTTGCACTGCAGCATGTGAAAGGGCTGTCACAGTCTATCCAGAGCCCAGGGTGAATTTGACTGGGAATCCTATCTCTCGGGCTGTCATGCGCCACCTGGGCATTGACCTGTCTTCAGAGAGGCGTAAAGCACGGCAGCGCAAAGGGATCGTTGTCGTCGTCCATGGGGCACCCCGAGCAGGTATGTGAGCTGCAGCCCTGGGCTGCAGGGGGAAGCAGAAGAAATGCATCCTGGTGGAGCATGGTTCTTGAGGCAAAGTCCTCAGCTGAACAGGAGGTGGAGATGATCCTCTTGGCTCTAGAATTCAGAGCTTGTAACCATGCTCAAGCTGCCTCCATCATGGCCTCCTCTGGAGGGACACTTGCTTTCTCATTGTCCTTTTAACTTTGAAGTCCTGTTCGAGATTTTGCCAGGGCCTGTCCCTGTAATGCCTCATGTGCAAGTGTCACCGAGCAGTCTTCCTCTCTCTCTCAGGAAAGACAGAGATAGCGGCGGCCCTGTGTCACCATTATGACGCTGCCTACTTGTCCATTGACGCTGTGGTGACAGAGGCCATCGCCGACCATAGGAGCCAAGCAGGGTGCCATGCCCGGGAGCTTTGCACCAAGGCTGCTATGGAGCTGAGAAGCAAAGACAAAGGGAAGGCTGGTAAGGAGAAATGCTGGACCCAGAGCCAGTGCTTGAGAAACTCTCCATGACTGTCCACTTCTGCTTACTCAGAGCAGCAATTTGACAGTCCTTGGGTCTCTTAGGGAACATGGGTGAAGTGCACCTCTGGCTTGTCTAAAAAAAAAAAAAAGAATTTAAGGGCTCAGTCAGGGGTTCTTTTATAGCCCCCTTTACTGCCATTCTTGGCACGTGTTCCTTTTTCTAGGGGTGGTGAAGCATGCCTGTCTCTTTGCCATATTTTTTATATTTCCTCAAAGCTGAATCAAGCTTGCTCCTCATGGGCAGCAGGCAGAACTGCTGCCCACTTTAACAAGGAAAAAGCCTTCTGAAGTGGCTGATTAAGCACAAGAGGACTGGCTATAAGTGTAACCTCACAAACGAGAGGAAGGGAAGAATAGCCTCACAGAGGAATTTCCAGTGAGAGATGTGCTATAGATGAGCTCTTTTCTCCAGAGATTTACCTATGCCCACTGTCAGGTTACACAGCTCGTGCATGTTGGGCTGTTCTCCATGTGAGACTGGAGACTTTTATGAAACTTACTGGGCAGTTGGTGCCCTGAGCTCTGCAGGGTGAGGCCAGACCTGGCTGGGCGCATGGGGAAGTTTTGCATTGCTCAGTTTTGAACCTAGCTGGGTTGGAAGCTGGTGGAAGGAAGAAGAGTCTGGGTCCCAGCTGAGGTTTTCCCACAGGGAGGATTTAGCTTCAGTGGAGATGGGTGATGCAAGTGGGGCAGGGCTGCAGGTCTCCACATGAGAATGCAGGATGGGTACAGTATGGAAACAATGGTCCTGGAGGACGAATCTTTGGCTTGATCTGTAGGAGAACTGCTGTGCAAGCAGTGTCACCTGCATGCACAGTTGTTAGGAGGGACAAAATGCTGGCTTTAAAATCAAGTATGGGATGGTGTGCTTTACCATGCTGGTAAGAGAAGCAGGGAAGGAGCTGCTTCTGGGAAGCAGTGCTGCCAGTGCCCAGCAGAGCGGGGAGAAAGTGCCATGTTCCTTCCAGGGCCCAAGGTTGTGCCCCTTGCGGTGAAAGGTGCCTACTTGCTTTTCACAGCCCCCTTGAACCATCTGTCCCCTGTGCAGGTAAAAAGCCCCACCTCACTGCTCAGACCAAGAAAAAACAAACCTCTGGGGAAAAAGTCGACAAGAACACCACCAGAGGTGAGAACCCTCCAGCACAAAAGAAGAAGGAGGCAGCCAGCAAAACCGAGAAAAAGAACATCAAGGTAAACATGATCTGCACTGGTCGATGCCTGGGACCTTTGCATTGTCTTTGAGATGGGCAGGGGCTGCTTACAGTGGAGGCTCTGTGCCAGCCAGGGCCTGGTATGCAGGTCCATAGTGCCAAGCCCAGCTGGCAGGCTGAGCATGACTTAGGCTGGGAATGTGCTCTGGCAGACAAACTCCTCTGGTTCTCAATAGTTTGCTGGCAAAGTGCAGTCCTGGCTAGCGTGGCTGCAGGCAGTGAGCAAAGTGCTGCGAGGCTGCACCGGGGGCTTGCAAGCTTGGGTCTCTGCTGGCCAAGGGATGGGCCCTCCAGGACCATCCCCTGGAGCTGCTGGCCTGCACGGCAGGGTTTTTCTAGCCTCCACTGGTGAAGAACCCCAGCTCCAAGCCCAGCAGTGGGAGTCGTTCAGGGCTTTCCACCGTGGTTTATTTTCCTTACAATGGTTCGCATTACAGTTCAGCGTTTCCACTGCTCCTGCGCCGCAGCACCTGAACATCATCAGCAGATGTGGGGAAGAGCTGGACTGCTTGAGCTGTGTGCTGCCCGAGGAGCTGCTGGTGGACATCCTCCGTGAGAGGCTGAAGGTATGTGGGGTGGAGGAAAAGGAGACATTCCTGCTCCAGAGAGACAGGCAGTGAGGTACGACTCGGAGAGGATGAGGAGGAGGTCTGTACATGCCGTTGGAGGATCCTGGACTGTGTGCAGGGAACCTTGGGGGAAGGTGCAGATGCCCCTAGTTGGCAGAGCCTAAGGAAAGATCCAAGCTGGTCTTAGCTAATGCACTTGGAACAAGGATAGCTGGTGCCCTGTGACATCTGGGTTTACTGTGTAGCTGCGAGCCCCCTGCGTGCAATGGCTGACTTACCCTTTCTTTTATTCACAGCGTAAAGACTGCTACAGGGGAGTGATCTTTGATGGCCTGGAGACTCTCTTTGCAAAGAGCCTAGAATCTTCTCTGCTCTGTATACTCAAAGCTGTCCAGAATCGTCGTCATATCTTCATGGTGAACCTACATCAGGATTATGCTTCTTGGAAAGCCAAGGAGGAAGCTGAAAGAAAGAGGAAGGAAGCTGAAAGAGAGAATGAAGGTGAGATATCTCCATCCCTCTCAAATCTTCTCTCTCAAGCCCTCAACCTTATCTCTATCTGGGTTTGCAGCAGAGCTTGTGAGAAATGTTTTTATTAATCTTTCCACCTTCTGCCTCAGTGTAACCAGCACTCATCTCAGAGTTGCAGGAGATCTGAGGTTTTAAGACTCACCTTAATCTGTAACATTAAAGCTTGAGCACAAGTGCAAGCTGCTGTAGCTCAGTGACAAACTACTGTCCCCAGCCTTGGTGCACTTCAGCCAGGCAAAGCACAGGAACTCACTGCCCAGCCATAGTTTGGGGGATTGTCTGAATTTTGGAGCAGGGATATGAGCTCCCCAATATCTCCTGGTGTGATAGGCTGGGTTGGGAAAAGCTGTGACCAGCTGACCTTGCAGCTGACCCAGAGCACCTAGCTCTGCTTGCAGTCACTCATGGTTTCTCCTCTGGTTTGTGCTAAAGAACTGCAGCTGAAAGAAGCTGTTGAGAAGAAAGTAAAACGTCTCTTGCAAATGGATGAGGATGAGTATGATGCCCTCCCTGAGGAGAAGAAGGCTGTGCTGGATAAAATAATACTGGAAAGGAAGCATATGCGGAGGGAGAGGTGAGTAAGCCTTCCATGGGTTACTGCTCAGGGTAGTGTCCCTGGAGGGTTTCCCTGCTCCAAGGACTCTGAGCTCAGAGGTGTTTGATAGCAAAGGCCAGAAGCAGCACAAGGATGGCCACTCTCAGCTCCCTGGCTCCTAAGAGAGGAAGGACCTTCCTCTGTTGAGATAGAACATCTCCATTTAGTGGTAAGCCCTCCGGCTTAGATGCTGCCTGCAGGGAACTGGGCTCTGGGCTTGCCTTGGCACTGCCTGTAGAAGTGTCTCTAAGTCCATGATGTTGATTTGCACCTTCTTCATCATCTCCCTTGTTCACCAAGATAGTGAGATTGTGGTATGGGCAAGTGTGGGGCGCAGCTGTGCTGGCTTGGTTTGGGTCCTGGTCCTGCCACAGATGAAGTCCTTGCAATGCTGATCTGCCAGGGTTCTCCTTATGGTGAGACACCACCCATAAAAGCTCATGTCCTTTAGGCTCCTCTTCAGCTGCAGCAGTAGGCAAGCACAGGAGAAGCTCTGCTCCAGCAAGGCAGCCCAGCTCAGGACACACAGGAAAAGTGTGGAGCTAGGAGGGGAGGCTGCTTAAAGCAAGCCTGTGTATCAGAACTTCTTTCAGCCCAGGCTGAAGTTGGTTTCATGGGGAGGAGACAGAGCAGGCTGCTTCAAATCATTTCCATGGCAGATAGCACTAGTTTGCCTTCATCAGAGCTGGATTCCAGCAGGCAATCTGGCTGTCGAGAGCCTGTCTTGCAGGAGAGGAGTTCCTGCAGCCTTTGCTTTCTGACTGATAGGATTATTCTCATTAAGGAGTAGGCTATGCCCAGGGAGAAGGGGACTGAATGAGTTGAGTAAAAATTGGAGGACGGATAAGGAGATGTTAGCAATTTCTGATCTGGTTTAAACTGGGAAATCAAGAGACGAAGGGCTTCTTCAGGCATCAGTGCAGAGAGATGGTGGATCAGCCTTTGGCAGTGGGCTGGAGGTGTCTGGGTGTGCCTTAAGAGGGAGGTTGCACAGTCAAGACCATAATGGCAAGGCTTAGATTTGGCTGGTCCTGGAGGTCCCCTTCACCTTTTCTCTCACTTGGGATAATCCCAGCCTCTGTGGGTTGAGGAAAATCCACAGAAATGGTCTTGTGGTTCTGCCTGGCCTCAGGGTCAAGGAATAAAGTGCCGGGCCAGCCAGGATTAGTGGGTCCAGGTTTCTGGTGGTGACTCTCAGGGATGTTTTCTATTTGGTTTGCTGAAGGGAGCTGGAGCGGCTGGCTCAAAAGCTTGAGAAGGAGTCAAAAGACTTAGAGGATGAAAATGAGCAGAAGAAGGAAAATAAGGAGCAGCCTGCAAAACCACAGAATGGGAAAACCAAAGCCCCAGAGAAGA
>VWPU01000694.1:0-19215 GCA_013398955.1 Callaeas wilsoni
CCCCCCGCTCGCTGCCCATTGGCCACAGCGCCGCGGCAGCTCACTGCTCATTGGCTGATCCTGCTGCCACTCACATAGGGCGGGACTTGGCCTTAAAGGGGCCGCGTGGGTCCGTGGCGCAGAGTGCGTGGCGCAGCGTTAATTACACGGGGTTAATTAGGCGGTGTTCATTCCACGGTGGTCATCGCATGGTGCCCATCGCTTGTTAATGCCACGATGCCCACTGCACAACGCCCTTTGCCCAGTGCCCATTGGCTAATGTTAATTAATTGCCCCGTGCTAATTGCCTGGTGGTGTTCAGTCGTTTTCCCGCATCAGCCAGGATGGAGCAGCACCCTGGGCCCCCAAACTCTGGGCAGCGCCGTGCAGCTGTTCCCAGCTGTGTGTGAGGCTGCCGGGGCGGAGCCCGGGCAAAACTCCTCCCACCGGTGCCCTCCCTCTGCCAAGGGCTGAAGGGGACCGTGCCACGCTGCCAGCCCCCGGCTCCGCCACCTCACCCCGTCCCGGGACACCGAAGCCCCCTGACCTCGATGGGATGGATTGGTGTGAAGGGAGAGCACCCCTGACCGTGGTGGGATGGAGCGGGGATAAAGGGAGAGCACCCCTGACCCTTATGGGATNGTGGTGGGATGGAGCGGGGATAAAGGGAAGCACCAGGGTGGGGGGTGGTGCACCCCTGACCCCAATGAGATGGAGGGGGGTGAAGGGAGACACCGAGGTGGGTGCGGGTGGTGCCATTGGAGCACCCTGACGCGGATGGGATGGAGGAGGGGTGAAGGGAGAGCACCCCTGACCCCAATGAGATGGACGGGGGTGAAGGGAGACACCGAGGTGGGTGCTGGTGGTGCCACTGGAGCACCCCTGACCCCAATGGGATGGAGGGAGGTGAAGGGAGAGCACCCCTGGCCCCGATGGGATGGAGCGGGGATAAAGGGAAACACCAGGGTGGGTGCTGGTGGTGCCATTGGAGCACCCTGACGCGGATGGGATGGAGGAGGGGTGAAGGGAGAGCACCTCTGACCCCGATGGGAGGGCGATGGGTTGAAGGGAGGGCACCCCTGACCCCGCTGGGATGGAGATGGGGTGAAGGGAGAGCACCCCTGACCCCAATGGGATGGATGGGGTTGAAGGGAGAGCATCCCCAACCCTGATGGGATGGAGAGAGGTGAAGGGAGAGCAGCCCTGACCCCGAAGGGAGGGCAGGGGCATAAAGGGAGACACCGAGGTGGGTGCTGGTGGTGCCAGCGGCCCCGGCACGCTGTGAACACTTTATTTCTCCTGCCCCGAGCACCCCCGGGAGCTCTTGCAGCAAAGCACCGAGCAAGAGGCGCCCAGTCCCGGCTCCCAGCATCCTCCCGGCCGTGCCCGTGCCCGTGGCCAAGGCTCCCAGCGTCCTCCCGGCCGTGCCCGTGCCCGTGGCCAAGGCTCCCAGCGTCCTCCCGGCCGTGCCCGTGCCCGTGGCCAAGGCTCCCGTCGCGCCGTGGCCTCACTTGCAGCCCCGCAGGACCCCCAGGGCGTCCCGCACGGCGGCGAAGATCATCCCGTCCAGCTGCAAGGGTGCAAAGAGGGGGCTCAGCGCCGCTCAGCCCACCCCGGCACCCCCAAATTCCCCCAGAACACCCACCTGGGCGCGGAGCTGGCGCGTGGTCCCGGCGGGGTCGGTGCCGAGGTCCCGGAGGCGGACGGCGCTCTCCGGGGACAGGAATTGCTGCTCCACGCTGATGGTGCCGGTGAAGCTCCGCACCTGCCCGGGACGGTGGCATCAGGGTTTGCCGTGCCTCAGTTTCCCCAGGGGGGTTGGCACAGCCCCTCGGGGAGGGTTCAGGGCCGCCTACCTGGTGGGGAGCCCCGGCGGGGACCAGCACGGCGTCCCCCGAGAACTGGAGGAGGCTCCAGCCGCTCACCCCGCACTCCTCCCGCAGCCGCCGCCGCAGGGCGGGGTCCAGGTAGCGGCCGGGGGCCTCCGCCGTGAGCGTCCCCTCCTGCCCCGACTCCTCGGATGCCTGTGGGGTGCCAGGGGTGAGCAGAGCCGGGGGCTGGAGCGGGGCCGGGGGTGGTGGCACCCACCTTCCGCAGGAAATCCCGGATCCGCCCGGCATCCTCGGCACGGAAGATGTGCCACAGGGCCCCGGGCCGGCCGCCGCTGTCCGTGAGCCGCTCCCGCAGCGGCGCCTCCAGGTCATCCGCGTCCCCTGGCAGGAGCACCTCTGCGGGCAGAGGGCGGTCACAGGGGGCCGGGGCGGGGGGATCAGGACGGGGGGACCCCCATGCTCCCCCCGTACCCCGCGGTGCCGGCGCTGCGTGGGCCAGGACGCTGATGGAGTCGGCTGCTTCCACCGTCAGGTTTTTGGTCCCAATGTTCCGGTCCTGCTGGCGCACACCTGGAAGCGGGATCGGGGCGGTGGGTGAGCGTCGGGCATCAGCGTGGGCGGGGGGAGCCCGGGTGCCCCCCAAAGCCCGGGTACCGCACTCACCGTAGGCCACGCGGACGCGTGGGCGCAGCCAGCGCCGGCCCCGCTGGCCCCGCAGGTAGGTGGCCAGGTTGAGGCGGCCGCTGGCCCCGCAGTACTCGGGCAGGGGCAGGCTGGCCCGCAGGTTGGTGGCCCTGTGGCACAGCGGGGTGTGGTGACACTCGGGACCCCCCCAACCCCACGGAGCCCCGCTGCCCCAGCCCTGGTGCTGGCGCCCAGCTGGCGTGGGGAGGGGACATCGGGGCGATGCCACCCTGTGCCATCACCTACCGGCTCAGCTCCATGGCCCCAAAGCCACTCTCCAGCTGCAGCAGGTCCCCGCTGCTCTGCTCCTGCTCCGGGGATGCTGCAGGAGGGAGCACGGTGTCACGTCAGGGGTGGAGCCAGGCTGGGTCCCCTCACACCTCACCCCAAAATCACGCTGAGGATCCCACAGACTCCTCGTCCCCTCACCTGTACTGGCGGCAAAGCCATCCCAAAACTCCCGGCTGCTCATCCGGACTCGGCTCCCCGGTGCCCTCAGGTTCACCGCCTCCAGCTCCTCCTCCCCCGAGGGCTGGAAGGATTCAGGCGCCCACAGCCGCCCCTCCAGCCTCTTCTGCAGCCCCGAGACCAGGACAGGCTGCCGGGGCAGCCGCGGATCAGCGCGTCCGCAGGCTGGAGGGCTCCCGGCTGTCACCCCGCACCCGGGGATGGGGGGCTCACCTGGCCCTGCCGCCAGTGCTCCTGGAACAGTTTGTAGTTGCTGGCGTGGCCGGGGTCGTGCAGCCAGAGCAGCCCACTGGGGGCCAGGATGCAGTGGGACGCAGCGGGGTCCGGAGGGCTGGGGGGGCTCAGCTCGCCCCCCGCCTGCCTCTGCTGGATTTTCCTCTCCACCACGCGGGCAATGATGCTGTCCAGGATGCTGGTCAGGCGATTATCCTGGAGGGGGGGGGACGCAATTGGGGAGCCCCTCAGCCCACGCTGACCCCCCCCCAGCCCCACCAAAGGGGGGTGGGCAGCAGGGGACGGGGTGGCCCGATGGCCGCGGGACTCACGCTGGGCAGGGCGGGCGCCACGGGGGCGAAGGCCATGCGCACCCCGTCCTGCCCCAGGCACAGCTTCACGGCGGTGGAGGCCAGGAGGTCGCAGAGGGTGGTGGTCTGCATGGCCCCCCCCCGCGCCGGGGGCTGCCCCGGGGACGGCGGCCCCCCCTCGGGGCTTTCTGCTCAGGGGAGAACACGGTCAGGGTTGCCCACGCCGTCCTCCGCATGTCACCGCTCACCCAGCACCCCAAAAGGGGACGGGGTGCAGCATCCCTGACCCCCCCGGAGCGGGGCGGTGCCCGCGGCGGGGGGGTCGCAGCCGGCCCTACCTTCCTTGATGGGCCGGGCGGGGTCGGCCGGGCCGTGGCTGCGGGGTGGCAGGGTGGGCACCGCGGCCCCCGGCGGCTCCTGAAACACCGCGGAGCAGGTGGGGATCCAGGTGGGAGCCACGTCCCAGCCCTCAGACACGGCCTGTGCGGGGCTTGGGGTCCACCTGCACCCCCTTTTCCCCGGCGTCCACAGCCCCCCCGTACCTGGCTGCCCGGGGACTCCGCCAGGCTCTGCTCCGCAGCCTCCGCCCCGCAGGGACAGTGAGACTCGATGCCGAACTTGGCCCTGAGCTCGTGCAGGAGCTTCCAGAGCCGGGTCAGGGCTGGGGACGGATGGGAACAGGGGCGTCAACCCCCCGGCAGTGCGCGAAGGGGGGTTCTGGGGCTGGGGGACACACTCACCGCAGGTGGGGACGAACTGCGTGGGGACCAGGGATGACACGGGGTGGTCCCGCCCTGGGGTGCACTCAGGTGGCTGCGCTGGACCCTCTGTGTCAGAGAGAGGGTGCGTTTGTCCCCACCGAGCCCTGCAAAGGCTGACAGCCCCTTTTCAACCCCTCCCCGTCCCCATACCAGGGCCATTGTCCTCCCGCCTGCTGCGGTGGCAGTCGGGGCACAGCTGGAAGCCACATCTGGCGCAGCTCCAGTGGGAGTTGAAGAAGCCACGCTGGCAAGAATCACAAATCCGGGGGGCTCCTTCCCCCCGCCTCCAGCCTGTCACCCCTGCAGGAAACACAGCCTCAGCCTCCCCATATCCCCAGTGTCCCCAGTGTCACCCCCACCCTGGTCCCTGCTTACCCTCGGGCCCGCCGGGGGCTCCCGGCCACGCATCCCTGTCCCTACGGACGGCATCGCAGAAGGGGTCCCCCAGGACCCCCAGCAGGTACTTGGCCAGGCAGAGGCTGCTCCCCACATTCCTGCTCCCCACATTCCTGCTCCCCACATTCCTGCTCCCCACGTTCCTGCCCCCCGGCTCGGGGCCGGTCGCTTCCAGCAGCTCCCCCTCGGCCTCCCCCAGGGTGCAGAGGCCATCGACGCTCAGCTCTCCGTTGTCCCCGAGGGCGAACCTGCGGGGAGAGGGAACAGGAAGGTGCTCGGAGCTGGGGAGACGGGAGGGTGCTCGAAATGGGGTGGTGAGACAAGAGGCGAAAAATTGGGGTGGTGGGAGAGGGTGCTAGAAAGTGGCAGGACAAGGAAAGGATGCTCCAAAGTGGGGTGAAGGGAGGGGATTCTCTAAAGTGGAGTGACAGGAGAGGATGCTCCAAAATAGGATGGCGGGAGAGGGTGTTCTGAAGTGGGGTGACAGAGAGGATGTCCCAAAGAGGGGATGCTCCAAAGTGGGGTGAAGGGAGTGGATGTTCTAAAGAGGAGATGCCCAGGAGTGGGGCGACAGGAAGGAAATACTCCGAAATGGGGTGATGGAAGGGGGCATTCCAAAGCGGGGTGATAAAAAGGGATATTCCACAGAAGAGGATGCTCCATTGCACCCTGGCACGTCCTGCTGGACCCCACCACCCCGTGAGCTCCCCAGGAGCCCCGGGCTCACCTGCGGAAGTGCATCAGCCTGCAGGTGCTCTCGGGGGGCTCCTCCTCATCCTCCTCACCCTCGGGGTCTCCCCCGGCGCGGGGGGCACAGGCACAGCAGCGGGGGATGCTCTGGGGCAGCGCCGTGCAGGGCAGGCTCTGCAGGCACCGCGGCTCCCTGGCACGGCTCGGCGGCTCTGGGGACACGGGAAGTGCTTGGGGACACCGTGGAGCCCCATCCACACCAGCTGGGAGGGACTGGAAGTGTCCTAGGCCAGGCTGGATTTGGCTTGGAGCAACCTGAGATAGTGGAAGGTGTCCCTGCCCGTGGCAAGGGGTTGGGACTGGATGGGCTTTAAGGTCCCTTCCAACCCAAACCATTCCGGGATTCTGGGATTCTGGGATTCTGTGATTGGCACGCTGCGGCGGGGGCTGGAAACTGGGCCAGAAAGTAGGGCTGGAAAGTAGGGCTGGAGCTCGGCAGAGGTCAGGGCTGAGGTGCCAACACCTCCCCGAGGAGTCACTGACTCAGCCACAGCACTTCCAACCCCCGGGAATCCCACCCGAGGGTGCCACGCCGCCCCAAAGGGGCATTTCCACCCCCCGGGAATCCCACCCGAGGGTGCCACGCCGCCCCAAAGGGGCATTTCCACCCCCTGGGCATCCCACCCGAGGGTGTCACGCCGCCCCAAAGGGGCATTTCGATCCGTGCCCACCCTGGGAATCGCTGCCAGACCAAGTCATGCTGGGAAAAACCCCAGCACAGCAGGTTCCGCAGCCCACACGTGTTCCCAGCTCGTGTTGTGGGCGCCGGCAAGCGGGATGCAAAGTTCCCTTGGGATTGTCGCTGCCCCCGCCCTCTCCCCGGCCCCGCCGTGCATCCTGCGCATCCTTACCTCCGTCTCCCAGCTCCATCCTCCTCTCCTCGGGGTCCCCCGCGCTCTCTGTGCCATCACCCGGGCACGCGGTGGCCTTGGTGCCCCTCTTGGCCGCCCCGGCGCCCTCGCCGGCAGCGCGGGGACCATCGGCGGTGCCGTGGGGGCGTTTGGCCGAGCGTTTGCCCTCCCCGGGGGGCTCGGGACCCCCATCCCGCCGGGACGCTTTGGAGCGGGGCAGCGACTGCTCCGAGTGCCGCGTCAGCCACGTCTTCTTCAGCTTGGTGTGGTTGCTGGGGGGGCACGGAAAACGCCCCCCGGGCATGCCCAGGGCGGGCTCGAAGGGATTGGGCAGCCCGCAGCCCACCCCTGGGCACCCATCGCAGCCCGGGGTGGGGCAGAGACAGGCCGGGGGGGGCTCCGGCTTGGCGAGAGCCGCTGGGTAGTGCCCGTCCGCGAGCAGAGGCGAGGGATTGGGCTCCCCACACCCCGGGGGCGAGCCGGGCTGGGCGCTTTGGTACCCCAGGCGCTCATCTTTGGGCTCCGAGGGCCGTCCCGGCCCCGTGTCCATGGAAAAATCGGCTCCGTGGGGCCGTGCGCCCACCCAGGGCCCCCCGCATCCCCCCGCGCCGGGCTGGAGGAGGAAAAGGGGGTGGCTGGCGATGGGGGGAGGCGTGCGAGGGTGGGGAGCGGGCACCGCCGAGCTGCCCCCCGCCCGGCCATCCCTCCACGGGGCTCCCGGCAGCTCCGGCACCGCCGGCTCCCCCTCCCCGTCTCTGTCCTGCCCTGCCTGGCTCTTGCCCAGCAGCTGCGACGCCGCGTGGTTCTTGGTCGAGGGGTGGAATCCGGGTTCTTTCTTCGCGTAAAACTCCTGGAAGGGAGCAGAGGGGCTGGCGTCACCCCAGGTGTGGGTCCCCGTCCCGCTTTTGTCACCCACATCCCTGCGAGGGGGTGATGGGGAGCATTCCGTTCCCCTGCCTCAATTTCCCCACCACACTGCCAGGCTCGGCAGCCGCCCGCTGCTTCCCAGTGCCCGGTGCCCGGAGTTCTGGGGTGCCCGTGTTCCCCCGCTGCCAGCGTGGGAAAGGAATGGGAAGCCGCAGCGGCACGGGGTGCGACGGGCGCGCCCAGGGCTGGCAGCGCTGCCTCCCGCCGCCTCCGTGCCGCGGCTCCCGCCGCCGTGACTCAGCCCGGGGGTGGCATCACCCGCAGGGACACCGCGGAGCACAGCATCACCCCAGCGGCGCATCGCCCCGGCGCTCGGGGGGCTGGGACCCCCCTGCCGAGGTGCGGGGGGGAGCAAAGGGCTGTGCCCCCTCGGGGGGTGCTGCCCGGCCCTGCCCTGCCCTGGGAGCGGGTGCCAGCATCGCCTTTCGCAACCCGCCGCTCCCAGCCGGGTTCAGGTGAGGCTGGAGCCGCCGTCACCTCCGGCGAGCACCGGGGACCCCCGAGCATCCCCGCTGCAGAGGCTCTCCGAGATGTCCTACCTTGTTCCCTGAGCTGGAGCAGTCGTCGAAGAGGGTCAGAGCCGCCTTGCACCTCGGCGGGACCCCCAGGTAGAGGGGCTGTCCCCAGTGGGGCGCGTAGGAGCCCAAACGCCAGTCCACGCCGGCGAACCGCCCGTCCCCCATCGCCCCCGGTCCCTCCGTCCCCGCGCCGCCGAACGGGAGGTCAGCCGGGGGTCCGGTGGGCCGCAGCGAGGACAGGAGGAAGGGGCTGTGCTTGGCCTCCACGAGGAAGGGGCAGTGGCGGAAAGCCGGGGGGTCTCCGGCCGTGTCCCCCGCCGCGGTGCGGGGCTTGCCGGCGGTGCCGGGGCGCTGCGTGTCCAGCCCCGGCACGGCCAGGGGGTAGCGGTGGTACGCGTGGCTGTAAAGGGCCAGCGGGGCCAGCACGGCCTCCGCCCACCGCGGCCCCGGGCGCTCCTTGCAGGGCTCCCCCCAGCCCGCCTTGGGCTGCCCGTTCCGGGGGGGCAGCAGCGGGGGGAGCTCGGCTCCGTCCTTGGGGCGGCACAGGGCGTCCCGCAGGCACGGCGGGGCCGGTGGGTAGGGGCAGCCCAGCCGGCCACCGGCGAGCTCCCGGACGGGTCCCAAACATCCCTCAGAGCCCCTCCAGGGGCACCCTTTCTCCATCCCGTAGCTCAGCTTGTCGGGCTCCGGGTAGCCCGGGAGTCCCAGCTCGGCAGCGGCGCTTCGGGATAAAACCATCCCGCTGCTCTCCATCCCCCGGGAGTCCTGCGCTGCCTCCGGGGCTCTTCTCCACCGCGGTGGGGTCTCCCCCACCCTCGCGTCGCTGGCCATGCTGCTCCGACACTCATGTGGTGCTCAGCGCCGTCCCGGGCAGGCCGGATCCTGCGGGCAGGGAGAGGGGCATCAGCGGGGAACAGCACGGACCCCTGCCCGGGCAGCGCTGCGGGGAAACTGAGGCACGGAGATGCTTGGGAGTGTTGCTGGGGGGCTGCCTTCAACCCCCCAGCTCCATCCTCCCGTGTTTGATGGGAGGCTCCCCGGCATGGCGAGGGGATCCCCGGCTCCCGTGCCCCGCGGCATCCGTCGGGATGCACGCTCCGGGCGGGCACGTGTCTGGGGCGTGTGTCCCCGTCCCATCCCGTCCCTCCTGCGCCCATCCCGGCAGGGCTGGCGGCCGGGACGCACCTCGCGCCCACCAGTCCCTCCGCACCCAGCCTGGCCCCGCGCCCGGCCGCTGGCACCCAGCGTGGGGAGGCCGTGCCCCGCGCAGGTATTTGCCTCCGGCCAGGGCTGGGCTGCGCTTCCCAGGAGGGCTTCCAGCGAGGGGGGAGCTCCCCGCTCCCAGGGGCCCCTCCTGGGAGAAATGCCTGGGGAGATTTGCAGGATTAACCCTCCTCCGGGACCCAGGCCACACGCAGACGCGGGTGCGGAGCCAGACCTTGCAGCGCCGGCGGTCGCATCCCTTCCCTGTGTCCCCCAGCCCTCCCTGTGCGGCAGCCGGAGCAGCCGAGGGGGACAGACACGAGGTCACCCAGCTCCCGGCCCTGCTGCGGGGCGGGACAGAGCCGCTCCGATGGCCGGCATGGGGACAGGAGCAGGGTGGGGACAGGAGCGTGTGTCCCAGAGCCGCCTGTTCCCGTCACATCCTCTTCCCACGAAGGGCACAGTCCCCATTCCCACGCTGCTCGGGAAGCATCCCGGGGCACCCTGCCCTAGCTGGGGCACCCCGGGGCACAGGGACACCCTGGGGACACCCGCCCCATCCCTCCAGGGTGCAGGACCCAGGCAGGCTCTCCCATCCAGTCCCATTTCAGGAAGTTCTGCCAGCACGGCTCACCAGTGCCCCGAAGCTGCCCCACCAGCTGCCATCCCCGCGGTCCCCCCAGCTGCCCTAGGGTGACATTGTCCCCTGTCCTTCGTCCCATCCGGAGCACGCGACGCTGCTCCCGCTGCTCGACGAGCATCCCCACGGCCCCACAGCTACCTGGAGGGTCCATCAGGGACCCCAGTGCCGAGGACGAGCGGGGGTCTCCACAGGTGACACCGGGTCCCGGAGAGGCGAAGCCAGGCGGGCGGGAGCACCTAAACCCACAGGCTGAAGGGGTCCGGCTCCGGGATCTGGAGGAGGCAGAAAGCCGCCCGGGCGGCCCTGGGGATGTTCTTCTCCGCGTGCCGGAGCTGGAGTTTTTGATCCATTGGCTTGGGAGGCTCCGTGCTCCTCCTGCCTATCGTCCTACGAGCTGGGGGTCCCGGCGGGCTGGGATTCAGGGACAGGAGTACCCCGGGAGCAGCGGCAGCACGAGTGGGACCTTCCCCCGGCTCTAGGCAGCTTTGAGCATCCTGGGACGCTGACGGCGGGACAAGGCGGTGGCAGTGGCTCTGCTCCCCACGAGCGTGCAGCCTCCGCCGGCTCCGGCAGCGACTGGGCGGACGGAAGGGATGCTGGGGCTGCTGACGCCCGGGAACCGGGAATCGGCACGGTGCCGACGGTGCCGCCCAGCCCCGGGGGCACCGGTGGCGGTGCCAAGGCGGGCAGGTGTGCTCTGCCCCGTGCGGGTGAAGAAAGCGCCCTTTGTTCGCCAATGCCGCCCCGTCACCAATGAAAGGCTCCAGCCGCCCGCTCCGGGCGAAACTGGAATGGGAGAAACACCGGGATGGGCCAAAAGTCCCTGTCCTGGTGCTAGGGAGCTGGTGGGGGCATGTCCGGCATGAAGCATGTGGCCATCCTATGGGATGTGAGCCCCCAGGACCCCAAACCCCTTCGGCTTTGGCCAAAGGTTCTGGATCTGGCCTCCAGCCGCGGTCCGGAGCCATGTCCACCCCTCCTCCAGCTGCCCGGGATGAAGGCAGAGCTCCTTTACCCCCCTGCAGACCCCGCAGCAGCCAGGTGGGAAGGGCAGGATGTGCCCCAAGGGGTGCAGAGGGGCCCTGTGGAGCACAGGGGTGCTGTGACAGCATCCTGCTGGTGCCACCCTGACGAGGGGTGAGGAGGGAGTGCCCGGGCCACTCACTGCTGCCCTGCAGCCCACCAGGGCCGCATCCATCCCAGCCGTGCCCACCAGGATCATACCCATTCCAGCCGTGCCCACCAGGATCGTACTGATCCCAGCCGTGCCCACCAGGATCACACAGATCCCAGCCGTGCCCACCAGGATCATACCCATTCCAGCCGTGCCCACCAGGATCGTACTGATCCCAGCCGTGCCCACCAGGATCACACAGATCCCAGCAGTGCTCACCAGGATCATACCCATTCCAGCCGTGCCCACCAGGATCACACAAATCCCAGCCATGCCCACCAGGGCCACATCCATCCCAGCCGTGCCCACCAGGATCGTACTGATCCCAGCCGTGCCCACCGGGATCACACAGATCCCAGCTGTGCCCATCAGGATCACACAGATCCCAGCCATGCCCACCAGGGCCACATCCATCCCAGCCGTCCCCACTGNCGACCCCACCCGGCCCACTCTCACCCCAGCCGTGCGCACCGGGATCACACAGATCCCAGCCGTGCCCACCGGGATCACACAGATCCCAGCCGTGCCCTGCATCCTACCAGGCAAAAGCTGCGACCTTACGGGTGCTCCCCACACTGTCCCCCAGCCCCAGGACCCCCAGCACCAGGACATCCCGACCCCAAACCCACCACCACCCACCGCCCGCTCCTGCGGACACGCCCTGGAGAGGGAGGAGGAGATCCAGGGGGGTTTCCCAGGTGGACACCCCGTTCCCGGCCTGCCTGGGAGGAGGTGCTGATGCCAGCAGTGCCGTGCGGGTTTATGTAACCCGCGTGTATCCCCGGGACGTGCCCGCCTTACATAAACCGCATCCCTCGGCACGGCTGCCCCGGCACGGCTCGGCACCGGGGGGCCGGCGGGCAGGGGGCACGGGAGAAGGGGTGAGGGCAGGCCGGGACCCGCGGGAGCCCGGCAGCGCCACGAACAGCCGACCACGGGCTGCCTCCAGCTCAGCAGCTTCCTTGCGGTCTGGTCCCGCTGGGAGCCGGGAGCCGGGCTTAACCCTTGCTGGGCACGGCTCGGGGCACCGAGTGCCACCGGGGTCACTTGGCCGTGCCAGGTGGTCCCATCCCACCGCCAGCGTGGGTCAAGCCCCCGCGGGACCCCTCCGAGCCCTGCTCGCCCAGAAGGGGAGGGTTTGGGGGGCCGCGGCGCCCGGGTGCTGCTCGCTGCACCCAGTGGGTGCCAGGGAACAGGGAGGGGACCCAGACAGGGCTCGGGGCGAGGGAGAGCCCGCGCCTGCCTGCGATGAGAAGGTGCTGAAAGACAAACTCTTCCCGTTCCCTCCCTCTGTTCCTCAGGAATGATGGATCCGGAAGGGCTGGGACGGAGCTGGCAGCCGGGAGGGACCCCAGGGAAGGGTCTGCAGCGTCCTGGCGTGGTCGGGTGCGTCTGGGGGTGCCCGGGGATGTCAGGAATGTCGCGAGGGAGGGGACAGGTGGGGAGGGGGATGGACACGCCACCCCGAAAGCCCCAAGGAGGGTCCGTGGCAGCCATTGCTGGGGCAAGGAGCAGGGAGCAGGGGAATGATGGAGAGATAACAGGGAATTTCCCACCATGCACTGGGACAGCATCCCTGGGCACTGTCCTCTCCCCACGCCACGCTGCCCTCGGCGTGCCAGGGAGCCTGAGGCCCTTGCAAAGCCTGCCCAGGGCCAGTGCAACCCTCACGGGGTAGCCACACTGTGGGACGCTCTGTTGGGGCTCAGCCAGAGCCCCCCCATCCCAGGAGCAGGATCCGTGCCTGCCTCCCACAGCCCCAACCTCTGGCCGGGGTCCCTCCACTCCCTGCCTGTCCCAGCACGACCCACAGAGGGTCCCCAGAGTGATCCGGGGGGTTCCGGGCCGGGCTTGAGTTCTGCCAGCTGGGAGGTAATCCCCGAGGGGGGTTCTGCCTTGGTGGCTTGGCACAGAGCTCCAAAATCCCTATTTTTTCCCCCCAAATCAGAGGGCGAGCGGAGGGACGGTAACACCCACGAGCCAAGTGCTGGCCAGAACGCTGCCGCGGGAGGCCGGAAACGCCCGAATTAGAACCCCTGGCGTTCCTGCCCCGCTCCACGCCAGAGCGAGAGGGGGACGCTCTGAGTACGTGGGGCGGAGGGACGCTGTCCCCACGGTGTCCTCTGGGATCGTGGGGGACGCGTGTGGGACAGGGGATTCCCGGGATGATCCAGCACTGGGGAAGGGGGCGGATGGAGGTCCTGGTGTCCCAGCAGAACCTCTCTGCTGATGTTCCAGCAGCCGAGGATCCTGCCAGCCCTATCCCGGTGCCCACAGCACCTGCCTGGACCAGGGCACCTCCGGCCCCGCCAGAAGCGGGCTCTGCGCCCCCAGACCCACAAGCCGCCTCTGCCTGGGGAAGAACCCAAAATCCAGCCTTTTCCTCATGCAAAATGGATCCTCGCTCCGGCATGCCTCGAGTCCACTGTGCACACACAGAACCCCAGCCCTTCCTCTTCCTCCTCCTCCTCCTCCTCGTCCTTCCTCCTCCTCCTCCTCCTTCCTCCTCCGAGCCCCGGCACGGAGCCCGGCACGCACCTACCTGCCTCCACCGCGGCGCAGGTGAGGAAGCTGAGGGCGCAAGCAGAGGAAGTAGCCCCGATTCCCCCCGTGCCCAGCACCGGGCGCGATGGCCGCGAGAGCTTTTGTTAATCTGCACCCGGCGCTTAAATAAAAAAAAGAAAAAAAAAAAAAAGAAAGAAAAAGGAAAAAAAAAAAAGGAAAAAACCCCACGTCAAACCTTCAGGAGTCTGGAGGCTGCGGCGGAGCGGAGGGCACGGGAGGACACTCACTCCCACACGAGCAGCTTTCTGGGAATTAGGGCCACAGCCCAACTGCTCTGGCAGCCTGCGCTCCCCTCCAGCCCTGGCTGCCGGTACGGCGGGGCCTGGGCAACCTCCCCGGTCCCGGTGCTGGTCCCGGACAGCCTCACTGGCAGCGTCCGGCCCCGCCGCCGCAGGGTCGGACACTTCTCCCGACCCTAATCTCCCGCTTTTCCCCAGGGAGGTGAGTAAGCATCGCTAATCCCGCTCGCTCCGCTGCCGGGGACAGACGAGCCGCTGCCCCCGGGCTGGGGCTGCTCCCCGACACCCCCAACCCGCCCTCCTCAGCCCAGGTCGCCCCTTCCCCGGGCGGCCCCCGGGTGCTGCACGCCCTCAAGGCGAAGCTTGGGATGGACGGAGCGAGGAGACGGAGCGGCTCGTCCCCGTCAGAGGGGACCGCGGGATGTCGCAGCCAACCCACCTTTGCCGGTGCCCCCCATGCCCGCGTGCCAGCCCCGCGCGGGGCGGGGGGATGCCGGGGGGGACGCAGGAGGACCCGCAGGTGATGGATGCTGCCGGATGCTGCCGTCTCCGCATCCCTCCTTCCCGCCCCGGGGAGGACGGGCAGGACGAGCCGTCCCGGCAAGCCCCGGTGCGGGGGCACGGTGCCCGTCCTGTGCCACCCCCTGGCCCCCCCTCCACGTGCCCGGGACTCCTGTTTACCCAGCGCCAGGAGCCAGCTTCAAATACCTTGATGTAATTAAAAGCTCACCCCGGGGCCAAGGGCTTAGGACGGCAGCCAGGGACACGGGCAGCCCGCTGCCACCTGCGTGCCGCACAGCCAGGGCTGGCAGCTGCCCGCGCTCCTGGCAGCACCTACCTGGCACCAGCCGGGGGCTCCTGCCCTCAAACCGGGCCCCTGCGGTGCCCGGCCGGCGGGGAGCCATGGTACCGGGCAGGTGATGCGGTGACACGAGGGACAGAGGAGTCAGGAGCGATGGGCAGCCCCTGCCCGCTGCCTCAGTTTCCCTCGGCGCCCGGAGATGCTGTGCCTCAGTTTGCCCTGGTGGCCGGAGATGCCGCGCGGTGCCCAGAAGGGGGTCCCCAGCGCGCCCTGAAGGTGGTGCCCAGCTCCCCGCGAGCCTGGGGATTGTTGTCCCCAAAATCCTCAGCCCAGAGCCCGTGGTGTCACGGCAGGGACACGGAGCCGGAACCTTCCTCGGTGCCAGCGCGGGCTGGCTGGGGACAGACGGGTCCCCGGGGGGACAGGCGGCTGCGGGGAGGAGGGGGGGATGCGGCAGCGTTCCTTCAGCTGTGTCCTCCCACACTCCCGTCACCTCGAACGCCCTTTTCCCGACCCCTCCCGCCACCACCGCGCTTCCCACCCGCCATGCTCTTCCTCGCCATCCTCCTCCTCATCCTCACCGGCGCCTCACCGGCAGCCGGGGGGCATGTGCGCGCTTGAGGACACGGTGTGGGGGCGCAGCGGGAGCCCCCCCAGAAGGAGGAGGGAAGGTTTTACCTGCACGGCAGCGCTGGGGAGGGGAGGGGGGGACTCATCCCCCGCCCGCCCGAGCCCCCCGCCCGCGGCTCCTCATCCCGCCCTCCCTGCCCTCTGCGGCGGGAGGCAGCTGAGAGCTCCCGGGGCTGCCAGAAAAGAGGCTGCGTTTAAACAACAGACATAATTATGCTTTTGATACCGTCTGCTAAAAATACAGCGCGGTGCCGCGCGGGGAGCCATGTGTGCGCGGCCTCACATGGCTCCCGCCCGGCACAGCTGACTCAGGCAGCGGCCACCGGCAGGGGACAGCCACGGGGGGAGCCCTGTGGGTCAGACCCCCACCTGAGACCCCCAAACACACGGTTTAAGGGTGGTAAAGGCAGCCCGGGGATGGCGAGAGCATCCCACAGCAAAGGCAGCTGCCCCCCGGGTTGGTACAGTGGGGTAAAATGAGCTGGGAAAGGGGCAGGGAAGGAGGAGGGGGTTCCAGGAGCGTGGATGGGTCACTCGGTGTCACAAGGGTGGGTTTGGGGGGCACAGCCTGCTCCCAGCCCCGGCAGCAGCACGGGGAGGGGTGAGGAGGATGCTGGGGGGGCTGCAGGGGGGCTCTGGGAGTGGCACCGCAAGCACCCAGCAGCTCTCCTGGGGAGGTAAATCCCGTTCAGGAATAATGGACCCAATTTCCCTGACCCTGCACTGCCCGGAGAGGGAGCAGGGCCGAGGTGACACCCCCGCAGTGCCCGGCCACGGCACTCCCGGGCACCGGATCCTGCGGCTGCTGCCCTCCGGGAACGGGCAGTGCCCGGCCCGGGGGCACCGCGGCCCGGGGCTGGCATCGCGGCACCAGCCGTGTCCCTGTCAGCTGGGAGAGGGAACAGCCCTGCGTCACCCGGTCCCCTGCCAGCTCTCAAGGATGCAGGCAGGGAGCCATTCCCCTCGTCCTGCCGCTCCAGGCCCTTGTCCAAAGTCCCTCTCCAGCTCTCCTGGAGCCCCTTTAGGCACTGGAAGGGGCTCTGAGGTCTCCCCAGGGCTTTCTTTTTCCCAGGTGAACACCCCCAGCTCTCCTAACCTGGCTCCAGAGGGCCTCCAGCCCTCAGAGCAGCTCCGTGACCTCCTCTGGACTCGCTCCAGCAGCTCCACGTCCTTCTGATATTTGGGACAGCCCAGCTGCAGGTGGGGTCTCACCTGAGCAGAGCATAGGGGGAGAATCCCCTCCCTGACCTCACTGGGGTGCAGCCCCTGAGCCCCCCCGGATTCTGTCACCTCCTACAACCCCTCAGCCCGACTCTCCCCCCTCCAGGGGCTCCAAACCCTACCCCTGGGCGGGACAGGGGGTCCCCACAGCGGTGCCAGCCGAGGCTCAGCCTGGCACCCCCTCCCCGGAGGGGCCGCGGCAGCGGGCGAGCTCAGGTCAGGCGCTTAAACTGCCGTGCTGGGGCGGTGCCAGGCGAGCCGGGGGGGATTAGGGCTTTGCTGATGCAGCCTGGCACTGGCCCGTGCGCTGACACAGCTGGGATCAGCGCTGGCACCGCCGGAGCTGCCTCGGCCCCGGGGGGACGGGCTGTGCCACCCCGCCTGGCTCCTGTACCCTCCTTGGGTTTCAGCCCCTGGGGAGCTCACGGATTTACCAAAGCGGGACACCGAAACTCCTGGTTCCTTCTCAGGACCTCACTTTTCCCCCCGTGGAAGGTGCTGGCCCTGTGCCTCAGTTTCCCCGAGCTGGGAATCCCTGCCCCCCTCTATCCTGGGAATGGAACACTGAGCCTCCAACGCTGCTGCCCCCCTCTCTTAGCACCCCTGGGGGTACCCCAACGTGGGAGAACCCCCCTTTTGACCCCCAGGTCGCCCCAGCAGCCTCCCTGGGCCGTATCCTTGGAGGAACCGCGCTCCCTAAGCGGCTTTAGGGGGATTACAGGCAGCCCCCTGGCCCTCGCTGTCCCCACCCAGCCTTCCTTCTCCGCTGCTTTAAGTAATCGTCTCCCAGGCAGTTTTACAGGGCTAATCCAGCCACCTCCACCTAATCTGCCCCAACACCCCTGCCTGCCCCGGGACGCCCCGCGGAGCCCGGCCTGAGAAGGGGCCGGACGCTCTCGCTGCCCTGGGAAGACCCCCGAAAGCGGGCGGCAGCCAAGGGCTAAAAATACAGCTGGCCCCAGGGGCGAGGGCAGGGAGGATTGGGAGCGAGGGGATTGATGCCAGGGAACAGGGGCACCGCGGGACAGGCGGGCGCCCGGGGGCACGGGAAGCCACAGAGCCGCCTTGTGCCACCCCCCCGCCGGACCCGCGCGGGCCCCGTGTGGCCCACCCAGGCCGGGATGAGCCCCCCGGGAAGGAGTCGGGATTGCCGGTGGGATGGGGGAGCGATCCGGGGATGGCCGGCTGCATCCCGGGTGTCCCGGCTGCTGCTGCCACGCCGTGGGGGATGCGGCTACTGCAGGGATCCCGGTTTCCTGGGAAGTTCGGGAATGCCACCTGCGGGCTCAGGGACCTAAAGCGGGGTACAAAAGACCCTGGGAGATGCCTGTGAGGAGCATGGGGTGGATTCCCAAGGATGGAGTTTCCTCCAGAAGAGAAAATCGTCTCGGGAAGGTTCCCTGGAGGAGTCTGGGGATGTTATCTGGGATTCTGGAATCTGAAAGATGAGGGAAAACCTCTGGGAGATGCCCAGAGGGAGCCTTGGACAGATGCCTGAGGGTGCAGCTTCCTCCAAAGGAAAAAAATCTCAGGAAGCTTTCCTGGAGGAGTCTGGGGCTGCTATCCTGGGATCCTGCAACACGGGTGAAAAGACTCTGGGAGAGACCCTGGAGGAGTCTCAGATGGATTCCAGAGGATGCAGGTTCCTCCAAGAGAAAAAACTATCTCAGGAAGCTTCCTGTGGAAGGGGACAGCACCGGGGACAACTCCTGGGTCCCAAAGTCTGAAACAAAGTTTATTTTTCCATGTACAAAACCCTCTATTTGGGAGAGGGGAATGTTAAAAGCCGTGTGGTGCCCGGCGCTCCGGGTTCAAGTATGGGGGTGTCGGTCTGTGTCTGGGGGGGCCCCGGCCAGGGGCCATGGCTTTGGCTTCAGAGGGACAAGGCACATCCACTCCTGGCTCCCAAGGGAATGGGAATGTTGGGAATAAGGCACCGTGGCAGCAGGAGAGGGGAGGCGTGCATAGTGTTCATGGGATGGGAGAAAAGGGGGGCCAGACCCCACACGAGAGGCGCCGGCGCCAAGCTGGGGGGTCTGGGATGGGGTTTGAGCTGTTACCCCCTCCTCGAGGCACCGCAGAGGTCACGGAAGGGATTTACAGTGTGAGGATCCCCAGGGATGCAGCAGCCACCTCAGGGAGGCAGGAGCCACAGCTCCCTCCCGACACCACAGCAGCAAATTCCTCTCAAGCCTCCTGGCTGAGGTTTCCCGGGATTTTTATCCGTCCTGCTCCGACGGAGCCGCTTTCCTCCTAACCCGGCTGCGCAGGAGCCGGGAAGAGCCCTGGGCAGGGAAAGGGACAGGTCAGGACCCCTCACGCAGCCCCACACCCCCAGTGTGTGTCCCCCTCCCGCGGTACCTCTTTGCCCGGGTTCTTCCTCAGGGATCGCAGGCTCTGGCTGCGGGACAGGGGTTTGGGATCCCGGGGGGGGGATGGCAGGGGGGACACCTGCGAGTCCGACCACAGCTCCTCCTCCTCCTCCGTCTCGCTCTCGTAGCGGCGGCCGGCACCGTAGGCTGGGGACAGGGAGGACACGCCAGCTCCCGGCACGGCCACCGAGAGCTTTGCTGGAAGCCCCCCTCACTGTGACCGCCCCAGCTCCTCACCCAGAGGCTGCCGGAGGCTCTGCTGCTCCTCCAGGTACAGCGGGTCCTGGAAGTGCACGGGGGCCCGGTCGGGCAGGGAGCGCAGGTCCTGCATGCTGAAGCTGCGGAGGCGCCCGGCCAGCGCGCCCTGGCTCTGGATTGGGGGCACAGAGGCGACAGGACGATCGGACCCCGCTCCTGGGGACATCACCCTCTCCCGCCACCCTGCTGGGGTGGCACTTCCTCCCTGGGCAGGGGGCACCCTGGGTACCTTGGTGGCCGCCTGGACCGCGGCCGTGGCCGCCAGGTTGAGGCCCCTCTTGCCGAAGCGCAGCGCGGTCTCGTAGCCGCGCTCCCGGGCCCGGATGAGGAACGCGTCGATGTCCTGCCGAGACAAGCGGGGCGGTGCTGGGAGTGCAGGACCGTGGCCTGGGGCGTTGTCACCTCCCGGGGCATCACC
>VWPU01000695.1:442-22154 GCA_013398955.1 Callaeas wilsoni
GTGCTCCGAGGGACACGGCCCGGGGGAGCCGCGTCCTGCCCGCTCGGGGGCTGTCCCTGCCCGGTGCTCCGAGGGACACGGCCTTGGCACCTCACGGCCTCCCCACCCCCTCCCCACGCAGCCGCCGTGGCCGGCGACATCACTTGAGCAACACAGGCTTTGCATTTGGCTGAAAATGCCAGGTCTTTTTGGAATAGTTCCACAGTATTTTTTTTTCCCAACAGGAAGCTCGGCGCATTCCCTGCCAACAATGAGCAGGAGACAGACGCAAAGGAAGCACTTACTGATACACGCTCAGTGTTTCAGGTTAATTTATTTTTAGTACCTGTTCTTTGGTACAGGTATTAGCTGGAAAATACAAGTACTTTCTCCATGAAAAGTCGAACTATTTAAAAGAGCTGTACAGCTTTACTGCACACAAAAGCCTCGCTAACAGAATCCGCTACCGCATCAGTGCAAACGCTACCAGCAAAACTCCTGCAATACGTATGCTCATCAGTATCTTCATTTTGTTGTAATTCATCTTTCTCCATGTAATTCATTGTATTTGCAAAGACTTCAAAGTGGGCTGAACTCGTGAAAACATTCAGTGCTTGCCCAAAGAAAGCAAGCTAAACATTCTTCCAGGCCTGATGCCATTATAAGCTCAATTCTAAAGATACACCCATGTTATAGCTCAAGCAACTTACTCATTCAGTAAAAAGCACCAGTCACTAAAATCTATATTATATTACAGCCACCATCTTGCAAAGGACTACTGAAGTTAAATGCTAGCACTAAAAAAACTTAAAAAAATACAAATCTCTTTGTGACTCTTTAAGATTTGTACAGAACATGTAAATAAGAAAACATTTTGTTTGTTAAAATTAAGTAATTTTGCAGTTCATTCAGCGCAACCACGTAGTATTCAGTTGTGTCTGGTTTTTTATGCTTGTGTCCATTTTCAAAACTTCTCGAATCGCCATGGTAGCGTAAGTGGATGGGGGAAGGGAGAACTCCATCTTTAGTGCCCTGAATTTACCATCTATCAGAAGGTATAAGAGACAAAAAGCAAGAACAAGTGGTTAACACCATATATAATGCTTATTCTGGATGCCATCTAAACTGGACTAACAGCTTCCACAACCAACTTCCTCAGCCCATAAAGCAAAACAACCACCACCATCACACTCCTGCTTATCATCCACAGTAAAAAATTTCAAGAAACAACTTTTTAACATTTTCTCTCAGCACAAAGCTGCGGTTTCAGAGAGTTTTCTTCTTTTAAAAGCCAACATTTATTCTTTCAGACTGAATTCCTAGCCTGTCTTCACTTTTCTAGAAGCAGTGTCAAAACACCTTGTGACCAGAGTTAAGTATTTGAGTCATCTGTGTTCAGCACCAGTAATACAAGCTCAGTATACAGACAATTTGTGACTTAATTCCACCTTTGTTAGTTGCAGACATTGACTGCTAAGCATTTACTTGATTTTACAGATGCCCATAAGAAAATATAACAGTCAATACAGATGCTGGAGGAATTGCTTGCACCATTGAGAAATGAGGGTTCTTATTTAGATACCTGGCTTTAGAGGTCATTGTTACCATTGCTTAACAGCCAATAGTTAAATGAAAGCTCTTCCTTAAAGGACCTTTCAGTATGCAGCAGTTGAAAGCAACAGCCAGATCAAACTTCCATTTAGCAAATCAGCAGAAAAAAATCAACTTACCTGTAGGGAGAACTGGTAATGGTTTTCCTTCCAGTTTATCCAAATCCGTAGTAAATAATGGGATTTTAGGATCATCATACGCAACAACTTCCCTTTAGAATATACATAAAATTTATTTTTATTATTTTAAATTATTCTGGTTAACACATTTTATATAAATGTGTATTTATTATAATACTATTTTTATTATTATTATTGCAATTTGGCATTTACAACTGAAATTGAATTAGGCAAAATAACGGGTAAAGCTTTACATCGAGGAATTGTCTTGGCATTATGAAGATTATTAAAAAACAACTGAAAGTTAGTGAGAAGTTTCTTTGCATAACTCATCTGTTTGCCCTTGTGTGCTGTCAGAATTTCCAACTATACAAGAAGTATGGTTCATGAAATTAAGGGAAGAATGGTATCAACTCTAAGAATACCTAGCAGGAGTGAAGTCTTTCAACACAGTCATCTAAACTTTAAAAGGGCTTAAACACATTCTGCGTTCCTGCCGTTCATGTAACAGAAATCCTGTATGTAACCATGAGGCTGAAAAACTAATTGGGAAGTAGATAAGCTTAATATTAATTAGTGCTGGTGTTTGAAGGGTATAAATATTTGGATTTTTGTGCTCCATCCTAAACCCTCTATATTTTCTTCTATGCATCAGTGATCATGTCTTTCTGCACATTTGTACAGTTGCCTGTTTAAAAGGTATTTATTCAGTCACCAAATTATGAAAACTAGGTTGTATCTCTAACAACAGTGATTTAGTAGGTTTAAGTGATACAAACATTTCTGACTGACAGGTAATTGGAGATCACCTTTCTCATAGCAAGACTACAAAAAAATCTGTTTTGAATACTATCATTGTTTCAACATAAGTAATTATCTATGAAGTGTTCAGCAAGCCCTTGCAAGGAGTGAACAACTAGACAGGTATCTTGATAATCCTCCACCACAGAACCAAGGAAGAAATAAGGGGATAGTTCCACTTCAACTGCATTAGAAACATGAGAGAACTGCAGAGAGATTCCTCCCTACTTATGTTTCAGTCTGTGTGGATGTCCCATGGATCAGTCTCACGTTGTTTAATACTTAAATAAACTCTATGCTGTGAACTCAAGTGTAATTTCCTTTATGTTCCCACTCACCAATTGACATTCTGAGGCCGAATGATAATCTTTCTGTATGCTCCAGAAAGTGAGTAATCTCTGATTTTATGCCTCATGTTGTTGATATCAAGGCTGTCAGCTACCAGCATCTCCTTGTAGGCCTCACCAACTGCAAGAGAGGAAAATATTTAATAGGAGAGAATATAGGCCAATTTAAACAGCCTGTTTTCATGGACTGTTCCCTTCCCTTACATTTAGTAGTTTTCAGCATATATGGGACAAATGCTACATAGAAGTCTAAAATTACTACAAATCTTATTACCTGTCTACTTCTACACCCTGATTAATAGAGGCAGTAATAAAGAAAGCATCAAATCAAATTTCAGCTGAAAACAAAATTTACAAAATACTTTGTTGACATTTAATTGCTATCTCATATATGCTTTCTAATTTTCTAGATTTCACAGGACTAATCTCAGGTATATGGAAGAATAAGAATTAAAAATAAAAGGCCAGACTACCCATTATTCTTTCATTAAAGAGCAGCAGAGAGAAATCTGTTGACAATTTGACAACCAAGTACAAGAACAGTCCAATCCAATATTGAGAAAAACGTGCAGGGAACTCGTGACTAACCTCATCTATAAGGACACATAGAGCAGGTGAAACCTAGGGCCAGCTACAAAGAGGGACTATACCAGCAATGTCCAAGCACACAGAAATGGTGTTAGGAGAGCCAAAGCTCAGCTACAGTGGAAAGCAGCAAATGACATCAAGACCAACAAGAGTTGAGCTGCAATATAAGGAATGAAAGAATACAAGGAGAGCGTTGGCCTGGTGCTAAACGGGGCAGCTGGTCTAGTGACAGACATAAGGCTGATAGTCTCAGTGCCTCTTTTGCCTCAGCCTTGACCAGCAAAGTGCTCCAGGCCTCTCTTCTTAGAGGCAAGGTTAAGATTAAGAGAGGGACTACCAGCAGTGCAAGAGGATACAGACTGAGAGAGCTGGCTCACATCACTGTGAAGTTTCTCTCTACCATCTTAGACATTGTGCAGATCTAAGGATGTCCCAGACAACTGCAGAAAACCAACTGTTGTACCCAACTTCAGAAAGAGCAGGAAAGATAATTAGGGAATTACAGACCAGTCAGGCTCACTCTGGTCCCTGGGAAAAATAATGGAGCTAATCCTCTTTGGGCACACAATGACTGTGGTTTTAATAAGAGGGGGGGAAAGGAAGAGAAAAAGCAAAAAACCTACCAACCTTACTGTCTTCTATGATGAAATCACTACACCTGTGGATGAGGGAAGAGCAGGGACTGTTGCCTGCCTTGCCTTTAGCAAGGCTGTCAATGTATTCCCACAGCATCTTTGTGTCCGAGGTTAGAACATTACAGTGGATGGACTGGTAAGCGGGTAACAGCTGTCTGCCTCAACACCTCAAAGTATAGTCACTACTGGTTTGAGCTCTACCTAGAAGCAGAGCTCCTCAAGGAACTGGGATGTGTCCTGTGAAATAGTGGAGAAGAGCTGGAATTTACCCCAACCAATCTGTGGGCTAAACCAAGCTGGGGTGGCATTCAATACATGCAAGGAAAGGACGGTCATTCAGAGGGACTGAGGCACACTAGAGGAATGGGCCAAGAGGAACCTCATGAAATTCATCAAGGACAAAATCCTGTACCTGATTATCTCCTTGCAGGGGTACAAGTTAGTGAGAAACTCTGCTCTGCTGTCATCTGGGATTCCCAGTGGGAAGGAGACTGAGCAGAGCGCCCTGGCAGCAACAAAAGTCTGACATTAATGTTTTAGAGATCCGAAGTGATGTATTGCTTTAAAAGTCACCAATCTTCCTTCTAAGAATAATCTTAAAGCAGACTTATGTTTTCAGAGTAAATATTTCAGTTTACAGTCAGACTTACTTTTATGCTTTGGATAAATAACATCAAATCCAGGCAATGGCATCACTACATCGTGGATAGTGTAGTTATCAATATCTCCTTCTTCAATGTGAACAGCTGTGGCTACAGTCAGGACAGAAAAATGAAGTTACTAGTATGGACGCCTGTGACAGTTAACTTCAGCTAAATTTAAAATGAAGCCTTTGATCGAAATAAGCTTACTCTGTGAGGGATAACTACCATGTTTTATCTCCACTTAATGGATAACATTTCCAAGAAAAGAAGTAACAGCCTCCAAGCCTGTTACAGTTACTGGCAGAATCACAGTCTGGCTTCCAGTGACATGAAGGAAGGACTGCTAGAGGAACAGCCTGCTTCCATGCATCAGGCATATATAAAGGAGAAATACTGTAGGAAATGCCAGAGCAAATACAAGTAAAAAAAGTTTTAAGTGAGTGGAGCTTCTGCTTTACAAGATACTAATGTAATCAAAAACTTCTGTTGTTAAAACTTTATAACATCTTTCCACAGTTCTTGAGAATGATCAGTCCTCCATAGTCTCTCTTCCCTATCCAATAATTTGAAAAAACAGGCTAACAAACAGCTCATGGAAGTGTAATACCTAACTTCCAATTCCTTGCACAATTTGTCTAAAACAGGCCAATAGATTTGGATATCACTGGGCCAAAATGAGCTATGTCAGAAGTATCAGACAAACAGCTCTATGCCTTGTCTTCCTAGGAATCTGAACTATACAGCATCACTGGCTTTGTCTGATTTTACCTCCTTTAAGTATGAGATCTCCTGGTACAGCTCTAAGCCCGTATTCTTCTATTCTCTTGCTCACCATGTTATTCCATACATAACTCTGGTAGCTATGAATATACATTAAACGATTATTTCTTGGTATCTAGAGGTAAAGAAAAAAAATTAAACACTAGAAAGATATATTTTTTGTTTTTTCTGACAATCATAACATACAAAAAGGTGTATATTTGAAATGTTACCTTAAACAAGACTTACACAATTTCTTGGTATACATATGTGAAGAAATAATGGCTTTATACATTTGAAATCTGCACAAAAAAACCCCGTGCTTAAATTTACCAAACAAAAAAACCACAAAAAAGCCCCACAAACCAACAACCTAAAAAATCCAAACCCCCCATTTTTTTAATTCTACAGCTAAAACACATGGGTCTATTATAAACCACTGAATTCATACTCAGCCTCCTGAAATCTTAGCTAAACTCTGCAGCTGTGAAAGCACAGTGTTATTCTAATTATCTTCTTCATAAACAAGAAATTATCCCCCAGATCCTACAATGGGCCCAGTAGTTTGCTGGTGATGAGGTATTTTCTCCAAAGACTTGATCTTGATTACAGCACTTGAAAATGACAAGTGACTCCATCACCTCTATACCAGGCTGATTCATTAGCCCACCATCAGTTTGATTTATACTTTTAAAGCAACAGGAAAACACTGAAACTGAACATTTGCACAATTCTCAGATCTGTATTATACATAGTTACTAAGTATAACTGTATTGCTTCCCACACACTGGGGAGATTGTTGTATAAATTGGAAAGCTCATTATGCATACATTAATTAGAGATGTCATCAGTTACTACGCAGCAGTACTTCCAGCAAAAAGGCAGGATAAATGTAAAGATTTTTAAACTTAACCTTCTACTCATCAAGTATCTATGAGTCTATTTTAAATGCATCCTGATACCATCAAAAGAATGTTTATTCAAGTAAATACCGCCCAGCTTTTACACTCACTATGCCAAATGCAGAGATTATGTTCTTCATTCCATACTTTAAGAGTCCACGTAGAAGCTGTCCTTCCACGCACCTTTTTACAGGTAGTTTCTTGAGGGCTGCTGCTGGATCTTTAGTCTTTGCCCATTCTTCTCTGCATTTGACCAAGTATCCCTTTTCAGCTAGAACAAGGATGTAAAATAAAAATATTTTAACTACACAGCAAAATAAGCATCCATCTTACCTTCTGTTAAAACAGCTGAAAAATTAAAGTTTCAGTCATGGTAATTAGAGATGAAAAGAATCACAAAACACTTGAGGTTGGAAGGCTTCCCATGGAGCTTGTGCAGACTCTGTAAGTATTCAGGTCCCTTTTCAGCCCCACTGCAAGAAACTGCAAAGCAAGGAAAGTGAGGCAGAAAGGGAGAGTCTGAAGATTGCTGCTCCATTGCTAAACTGGCTTAAGTTTTTCCTAAACATACACTTCTTGGGGAAGAGGCAGAAACACATGATGTATCGTTTTTCAGTTCTCACCTCCCGGTCGTGGTTTTAATATCAAATCCATTACTTCATTCCAGTTGTTCTGTAGAATAGCTCTAGGATTCAAACAGGAAAGTGTATTAAGAACTGACTAAATCTATTTTAAAGGGATTTAGCCAACTTACAAAAAATATAAGTATTAGTGTTTAGACTTATGCAATATTAAAAGTAGTGCTATTATGCAAGATAACTGCTGAAGCAAGTTCAGAAACAAGATCTTTCTTGAATCTAAATTTAAAACTGGTACAGGCAATATGCTAGAAAAACGTTCCCAAAAATACATTAAGTTACATGGTGATAAAATTTAAAAAAAAAAAAGGGGGGGGTAGGGGGGAGGATGAAAGCAACACATACCTGCCAATTTGATAAGTAGGAACAGCTGTGGTTCCAAATCTTTGCATTCCATAGTAATTAATGAATCCAATTTCCCTGAGTGAATGCATTGCTTGCTCTATTTGGTCATCAGTTCCTGTTATGTTTCTAGCATTAAAAAGAAAGTTATAGACAGATTAAGGGTTTATGCTATTTTGTGATGCCCATTACACTAAAGCTCAACATCAATATTATATGGTATGCATCAAATTCAACAGTCTCCTGCCAACAGGACTTCTTTTTTGCAACACAAGTTACACTGATATCGCTTATCTATTTAAAGAAAAAAAATCTAACAGAACCATCTGAATACATACTGACATACTACCTGAGAACAACAGTGAAATGGTTCCCTTGCAGTTCTCCCAACTTCAGTGGATGGTTCTTGTAACTGAAATTTCCTAATTTGAAGTTCATCAAACATTTATTCAAATGAGCAAGTCTTTGTGCAGTGATTCTAAAAAGAAACAGACAACAGTGACCAACCTATGCTTAGAAAAGCAGACAAATATAGAAATGCTGGCATTACAAAATAAAAAACAGTGAGTCCAGTTTCCCCAATTTTCTACTGTCGCCTTTTCAAAGTACTTTAATGAAACAGCTAAAAGAAAATAACACATAATTCTTAAGGGTACTCATACAAAGTAAAATGTATACTGTGACAGGCTGTTAGCACTGTCTTTTCACATCTATGTTAAAACATGCACTCCAAAAAAAGTATGTTGCAGTACTGATGTATACTGTTCCCCACAAGCTGAACTCTGCGTTATTTGAGTAACTACTTCATGAATACACCCCAGTTAGCACAGTCATAAACACAGAGTTAAGTAAAATTAGCTACTGTGTATGCTTAGTGCAGATGAAGGAACATGGAATCCAATCTGTCACCGATACCTGCCATTTTTGTTGCTAGTATTTTTGGAAGCATGCAAAGAACCCTGTTCTTTGCATCACCAAGCTGCTCTTGGATGCATCTGTTAAAATTTTACCAGGCTAGTGAAGTTTATGAACCAGTGTGGCCAGCATACTCAGCTTAGAGCAGGCAGGCAACTGGCAATGTCCCCTCTCCCGTGCAGGAGAGTCCGGTGCTGTGGCACCACTGAGCAGACACCACACAACACTCCAAGCACTCTGGAGCTCTTGGACACAACACCGAATGTGATAATGTTAAAAGGTAAATGGAACAGCACCTGAGATGGCTACACCACACATTTGGTTAACTGTCACCACTTTGCAAAGCTGCCTTGCAGCAACAAGAATCTGGGACTTCTCACAATTCACAAATGAGTATTTCCTTTTATACGCGCTAACACACACACACATACAGAACATTGGGAGAAAATATATGAACAATTCAGTAGTGGAGGCCCTCTTTTTAAGGAGGATGATCAAACCTCTGGCTTTCAAATCGTGAATGCCTCACTCAAGGAGTGTGGTTTTCAAAAAGCTGTAAAAAGTAGTACAGGCAGGATGTTCCAGCTAGCTAAAATGATATTGTAATACATGACTGGGAGACGTCTGCCATTCTCAGTTATGGATTTAACACTAATCTAAAGTGCCCAGAAACCATATAATTATCTTCGAATATGACAAAGTAAATTTTATTTTCTCTTAGAAGGTGACTTAAGGGAATAGGTTAAGGCAGGAAAAATTCCTCATAATTTTTTTTCCCCTTCTGGCTACTCATAGATGAGCAAGGGCAGTGTTAGCCTTCTCTGGCACCGTTCAGAGAGTGCAGCGAGAAAGAAAATAGGATTCTAGCTGTAGAAAGGGGGAAACAAAAGCCAGGAAGGAAGCGGGACATAATTTTCACCATGTCATTCTGTTTTTCTGCTGTTGCATGAGATCCAAGCAGCCTAAGAGCACATAGGCAATCTGTCCCACTGCCTCAGCCAAGTACACGTAACCAGCCTGTGACTCAGAGCACCACTGACTGAAAATATCAGCAACAACCACAGAACACAAAAGGATTGTGGCATCTTCATTAACACCTGTGCTTTACAAGGTCAGGACCTGAAGCAGCCATTTGTGTCACTGAGTCTTTCAGGTATTTAGTGAGATATCCAAGCTACCACAGCAGAAGCGCCAATACTCCAGACTGCACTTTTACTCACCTGAGAACAGCGATCTCTTGAACTGTTATAGCCCTTTTATCTTTAGTTCCCATGTAGGAAAATATGTTTGGCTTCACTCTTAAAAGCAACAGTAACAGGTATTACGTATATTAAAATAGCAACAGATCAAACAATTTTCAGCGTAATTGCCTAGAATTATTAATCTTATAAATTAAAAATAGAAAAATACACCTACATTCCTCTGAACTGGGTTACAATTTGACACGTGTGACATTTTCTAATCTCATCCATGACTATATAAAACACAAGGAAACTTCTCTGTTTTAATTATATGTAGACAATTCACTTTTAACACAACAGTGCCTGAAATATATGAGCTTTAAAGTACTTCTTTATATACATTCACTCAATGCACAAATGCACAGCCACCACCAACTTTACTAAACAAAAATTCATGTCCACTTCTTCCTTAAACTTCAAACGTACCTGTTTGAATACCATGCGTGCACATTATGAGAGAGCATGACAAGTTAATTTAAAATTTGACCCACTCCTTTCCTTGAGAGGAAAATTTCCTTTCCACTTTGTACTTTATAGACTGTGTTAGACAGGGAGTATTTCCAGTTATTCCAGTTAAGGGCTCCAAGGGGTAGCAGGATTGCCATTACGAACAGTTTTCCACCTAACTATGCTCTAGTCGTTCTGTTCTCAATACCAATACTAAGTAGTTCACTGGTTAGTCTAGATTACAAATTTTTTTTTGGACAAGAAGGACAAAGGGAAAAGGAGAAGAGACGTGGTCAGGTTTCCCTACGAGTAGATCACTGAACTGACCCAATTTTGAAACTGCTCTTCCTCTGCAATTCACTGTGTTCATGTCAGGCCTTGGCAAATCTTTTTGTTTCTGCACTTGATGGGGTGAAAGGAACTAAGCCTGTGTTGCCATGGAGAAATTAATACATGGAACAACAGTTTATCAACTGTAACTGCTTAGGAACTGATCAGCATATTATCACAACAATATCTGACAGGTTCATAACATACTTGCATATATTCACACACTGGGGAAAAAATGGCTTTTAACTCAGGTTACGTACATTGAGGCTTTGAGCCTGCCAAGGCTTTCTCAGATTAGCCAATGTCAATTGTGGACTTTTTCCATTGAAGCAGTAGAGCAGTCTTTAAAATTCCTTACGCTCATTTTGTTCCATTCTCACCTCCTCACAAAACTTATAAGTTTTAAATTTCATGTTCTAAAGCAACTTTTCATTTTAAACTGTCTACAAATTAGAGAATAGCAATCAAATTACTTCTGTTGCTCTTACACAATTCTGAAGCATAACATTTAGAGCAACAAGAAACGTGGAGGGGGAGGGCTGCATGCCAGCCAGGATGGCAGAAACAACAGCCTTACCTTAAAAATTTGGATAGGACATTAATGGCATCCATAGTGTCCTTGTTCTCCTTGTACAGTACAAAATGGCAGTAGCTTCCCCTAGATTTTGGCCAAGAGTGCTTTCTTGGATCTTTAAAAGCAAAAAGGTTAAAGTGTCACTTTTTAAAAAATGTAATATTTGCCATTGCAGCTACATTTATTTTAAATATGCAAAATTCAATTTCTGTTAATTTCCATTTGCTTTAAAGAAAATTAAAAGGAAAGAGTTAATTACTGACAGCAAAAGCTGTAAAGCACATTGAAAAAGACCTCCCCTTCCACTGGACTGTAAACTTCTCTTTAATCAGTTCTGTCACTGAAAATCCTGAATGAAATAGTGACAGTCCCTTTGTCACGAAATTGTCTGAAAATATACCCTAGTCATTTAATTGCTGTATCACCTGATTAAATTTCTCAAAAACATTACCATTATACTGACTTTCAGCAATAGAAGCTACACCACGTTTCTTCTAGCTCCTTCTGTAATTAATAGTTGAGGACCACTGGAGCACTGTTTGTGGGAAGACTACCATTATTATTTATAGTACAGACACATTCTTTATTTCTGTAGTATTTTTTCTGTGTGTCATGCAAAAGAATGAATCGTATCGCTACAAAACCCTAAAAAATCAGGCTCAAAAAATTTGCTTTAACATGGCTCTTTTCTTAAATCCAGTGGGAGTGAGAAATATGGTACAAGAGAGACATTAACATACAATCCATGGCAGGTATGGTGCCATGCTTAGAGAAGGCCAGAGGTTGAAATAACTTCAGATCTCACAGACTAACAAGTGATTTACAATTCTGTGCGACTATTTGACATTTTCTGGAGAAGGAAGGAAACTGTCAATGATTTGTTAAGCTTTTTTTTTCACATAAAAACCCTCAGAGATAAAACTTTCTGTTTCCAATAATCCACTGTCAATGGCATTAATGGGAAGGGGGACTGATTCTACAGAGGTTTAGCAACCAACTGTGAGGTTCCTTCAATTCTGAGCTTTATCAATTCCTTGTTATTTAAGAACAAAACTAAGAATTCATTTTGTTTTAAGTAAGAAGCCCCTTATCTCTTGCTAGGCATATCTGGTTTTGTAAAAAAAGGCAAAAGCATATTTCGTAACAGCAAAAGCTAACTGAAAAAGCCAGCCTCATTTCAATATACAAGCACCACCGCAGGAAGAAAGTTCTTGGGAAATACTGCTCTTTTTTTCCACTTAGTTTTATAAAGTCCAGATATCCCACACTGATAGTAAGTATGTTTAATTCTTGCTTGTTTTTGAGAAGCTGCCATTCTTGCACACACTTCTGCAAAGATAATTTTGGATGCTAGAGTATAAAACACTATATGTAGAGGTTTCAGTCACTTAGAATTATTGCCTCACTTGCCTTGCACCATCAGTTTTGAAGCACAGCCCCCCTCCCACAGAGTTTCATAGGACCTGAACTGGAGACCTCATGCTCCTGCTCGTCTCCCCTTCTGAGCCACCACTACTCAAACTCAGACAATGAAACACTGCGTTCAGCTGGAAGAGCAAGGTTCTCCACAAAGATCTCAGCAATTAGAAGGGAAGAGAGTAAGACAGAGTTCAATTCACAAGGACAACCTCCTCCAGCTGGAATCATTCTTTATATTTAACTAATACATCTTGCACATGGTCATTTCAACATGCTTCAAGAAGTGAGCCCTAATGTGACCTACACTGAAAGGATTCTGTACGTGCTGTACAGACCAATGGGCTCCTCATGCTCTGGGCATCACAGCCATGACCCTGACCAACGGAGCCTGCAGCCACAGTTCTGATACTCAACCATTCCTCACCCAGTACTTCAAAAAGCATTCAGCTGGGTAGATGGACCAGTGGGACAATTTGCAGTCCTTATTGCTGTGTTTCACAGTCATGTTACATTTTTGACAATAAAATTGTATTTCCAAGCCCTTTTCCCAAACCTTTTGCTGAAACTCGAGGCGTGGAAGTTCTTCTTTAATAGCAGGGTGGGAATATGCTTTTAAAGTTGTATAAGGACAGATAGTAGTGTCTGAAATACAGGCTGAAGGCCAAAGGCTTGGCTAACTGAAATCCATGGAAAATTTACCATAGTTGTCAACATGTACTGTCAAAATTGATAATTCACATCACTTATGACTAGCAGACCTTCTCTGCACCGAGTGAATACTGCCTATACTGCACTACAAAAAAGAGGTAGAACAAGCCTAATTCTTGGCTGTTTCAGGGCATTTTAAGCAATACTTATGTGTAGGGATTACGAAATTGTTACAAGTTTGGCCAGTCCTGTCACTATTTAGGAGGTCGTAATGGTTGGCATTTCATTTTCGTTAGTATGAAATGTCAACATCTCTTACCTGTTGCAGTTCTGACCTCTGTCCCAATGCAGAGCATAAAGAGTACAAAAGAGTAGCATTTAATTTTCAGACTGTCAAAGGGTTTTTAGAGGTGAACATGCAGGTTTATGGTTATGGGATTGTTTATGCTTCAGGGAGCATCCAACAGCTAGGTGGTGGATGACAGCAGTTTAGACAGTTATGGAATGGAATCGTGCAGAGGCAAACAGTGAACATATGGAAAGCTTCAATTGGAGATGCAACAAACTTAATTTGTGGACAATGATGAAAGAACAGTTTACTGACAATTTAGTAAGACTGTATTTTACTGACAATTTAGTAAGACTGTATTTTAAGTATTTGGAGGGTAAACTGACTATAGACACAAAGCAGCTTCTGATTTTAAATTTTAAGAAGTATGTTTGGTAATGTTTTATGTTATTAACAAAAGTAATCAGGTATCTCAGCTAATAATCCAGTATTCTACACTTCTGAAATGTTTCCTGCCTGGGGAGTCCATTCACAACTAAGACATGTTTGTGGCTATATAAACTAGAAAGATAAATACAATCCTGACTAAAAAGAACTTCAATCTTACATCCATAAGCATTTGCACACACTCACAGAAACTGACACATCTCCACCAACATGCACAGGTGCCTGCAGCATCACAGCTGAGGAATCCAAGTTTAAATAGATGATGCTTCTCTGCATCACAAGATGGTGCTCCACATAATGTTTTAATCCTAGAGACAGACCACTAAATTCTTTTCAGCATATTTCAAATAGTTAAATTCTTTTATATAGTATCCCTTAAATCAGCTTAACAACATCCACTTGACTGTAACAGTGGTTACAGAATAGAAGCAGCAGAAGGAAAAGGTGGAGGAAAAACCATTACAAACCAACGGAGAACAAAACTGGCTGAGGAGAATTTTGTGCTGGTAACTATACATACTCCATGCATAAAGCATGCAAACACACACATTTTCTAAACATGATTAAATAAGACACATAAACACATTATAACCGGACCAATAAAAATACGACATTCCCATATTTGCTTACAACAAGCCTTAAACAAACAAGTAAATTAAAGAGGAAATTATTTTATTTCCCGTTTTAAATGACTATTTCCTTATCCTTCATCTCCTTCATCTTCAAAATTAAAGGGTTAGATTTACATACCATCATTTGCAGTAGGTTGAAATGACAGAGGAACGCAACCAATTTAAAGCAAACCTTAGTATCTTTAGTTAAATGTGCACCATTCTGCAGGTAGATAATCCTCTAAACTTACAGTAGCAACAAATTTTTAGTAACATTAAAAGATGTAAAACGTGAATTTATTCCCAGTATCCAAACCAGTATTTTGCAAGATTAAAGTGGATAACACTTCATTTTGAAAATCCTTCATTACTTTGACTATTCTGAAAGATTAACTGTGATCTGTAATGAATAAAGATCATTTCTGCAAATATAATTAGCCTTGGAAGCAGAAGTAATGACCCTGGTAAATAAACTATGTTTACATTAAACTATAACTCCGAGAGAACAAAAAGATGTTTGTCTCTGTTCAAGTCATTGAGAATTTTGTGATGAATATTCAAGACAATCAAGATGACACCAACTACCAATGTAATGTACATGTTCCAACTACAAACTCTTACTTCCACAATGCACACTTAAACACACAGTTAAAATCATGAAAGTTAAATTCAAAAAATACTGAAAATAAAGCCTCTGTTTTGCCTATTCCCACTGAAGTAGAAGATAATGTTCTCTCTTCTAATATGGTTGTACCGGATAAATTATTTGGAAAGAAAAACAAGTAGAAATTTAAATTTAAAACATTTCTTGTGGTCCTAATCATTTTAGATGCACAGCATCAGCTGCAACAAGGAAAAAATGAAGCAAGACTACATTAGGAAGCACACTCACTTGAAGTACTTACTAACAATTCTTACTTTGGGGATAATTTTAGCATTTACTTTACCCATCTGCTGTGATACTGAAACTCACTTGCCAATGCTTTTTTCCCAGCAGCATGATAAGCAATAATGTATTTCTTTCCATCTCGATCTTCTGTTTTAGTCTCCAGTCCTGGAAACAAGGATTTCACAGCCTGATGGATGATGGTTCTTTTTTCTTTGGTGTCTTCAACTACCTGTGTTAATACACATACATGCAGAAACCAAATAAATTAATACAAAAGGGGAGGGTGCCTTAAAGGAAAAAAAAAAATAGCTAGATAAGATTATTTAAGGTGTGAATGCTTATTTGAAACTAACAGATTTAATCCTACTCATCTTTGTGTCCCAAATTCAGCTCAATAATTATTCTTTGAATATGTGGAATATTTGAATGTTTAAAAATATCAAGATTTTAGTTTCATTTTGTACTTTCTTATCTTTCTTGCTACAGAAGACCATATTGATCTTCTTTTCTATTAAATCACTAAACACTGACCTTTAAAGTAGTGTTTCATCAGGATAGATGTTTTATGTAAACCTCCTTTTCTTTAAAACAATACTAAACAGGAAACCAAAATACTGCAAGATAATTTTAACACCACAGGAATTAAAACCTATATTTAAGTTCCTGTGAATAGTCTCACCAAAATCAAAATGACAACTCACACATGCATGAGTTCAAGTACATCTATAAGACTTTACAGAATTAAACCCTAAACTGGACACAGTTTGGTGTTATCTGTCACATCACGTTCAAACTGCCCTTACACCTTACATGCATTAGAAAGCGTGTACCTTCTACTCACTTCCCTCCTGCCTCTCTCCCTCATCCTCTCTCTGCCGCCATCCCAAATTTCATATCATTTATTAATTTTACCTCTATGGCAACACTAGTTTCCTTATTCTTAAAAAGCTGGAGCTCCTCTAAACGCTGCTTGTCCTCATCGGACAAAACTGTAAATGTTTCTTCCGATGGGTCCTAATACATATTTAGGGAGAAAAAACAAACATCCAATAACCCTTATGAAGCAACTTCCAGTCTTTTAATGTTCTTGCTTAAGGAGCATTAAGAAGCATAGCCATTACCGAATCTTTACCTCAAAATTTACCTCATCATCCACTGGAACAGAAAAGTCATCTAAATGGCTCACACGTCCATCTTTGCCTATTTCATGGACAACAAAGTCTGAGTATCTGATAGAAAGAAACATGCATTACATTTGTAATAAAAAATCCCACAGCACATAAAGTCCTTTCCTAAAAAGCTGTTTGTTAGCAGAATTCACTGAAGAATTCTGAATTCACATAATTCAATTCACATAAAATAAACTTAACCATGAGAAAGCTGTACCTCTTCCCACCCCCTAGAAGGATAACACAGGAACACATATCCAAATACAGCAGACTTCTTTGCAGATCACCAAACACCTGCTGTAATTTTTCTGAGTCATTTTCTCACTAGCTTGAAGAGATCAGTAATGCTTATCCTCAATCCCAGTCATTACTGGCAATTAAGACTCTACTGCATTGCCACAATGTGCAATGCATTAACTACTGCATTAACTCTGTCACTTAAAATAACCTGCAAAATAAAGTGTATTTTAGCCACTCTACAGAAGGCAAGACAAACTCAGCTTTGTTCATATATTCGGTTGTATAGAACATCATTCAAATAAAGTTACTTTGCATACTCTATGACAGCAAGAAAGAATTTTACTGTGACATTTTCTATCTAGTTACTCATGTCTAATAATAAAAACAGCCCAACCATAACAGAGCACAGTCAGTTTGTGTTGCAACTGCTAAATGATTTTTAAGTAGCATTTGCTGGCAAAGCGGAAAAAAAATAATTCGTATTCTATCAATGTTGAAAGATGAAATTTCACCATGGGAAGCTTTCTACTGTACCTCCCCCAAGCCTCCTTTTGCCATCCCTCTGTGCAGATATACATCATATTAGTAGAATTCCCTCCTGAGAAGTGTTATGTGTCCTCTCTTGTATTATCTGTAGCTGTCTAGACATGCTAGTCATGGTAGCATAAAAATGCCAAGAATGAATTAATAATAGGTGTTAAAAACTAGGATCCAAAAAAACCCCACAAACCCACGAATCTTCTATCACATGGCTACCTTTGGCCAACCAAAATTGGCAGATTTCCCAGAAGAAGGTTCAGCACAGACTACGTTTCCCAGAGAAGGATTACTCTAGCTGCTTAATGCTGCACATAAAGATTAAATACATACATAATATGTATATATCATTTTATTATGTAAAATTATCTATATATGAAGCCAGTATTTAAAAACAGGGACTTTTCAGTGTGTAACTTAACTGCTTTGCTAAGTCAGGGAAACAGTGATTCTCACTTCATTGAGCACTTGTATTTGCATTCTCTTTTATTCAAAGATATTCTTTAATTTTAAAAACCTAGAAGTTTCATTTTAAAAAGCTACTAAACCCCAAACATCTTATTAAATATATAATGTATATATAAGAAATTCCAAATCTTGAATTTTAAAACTCCCTTCTATGTAAATGACATTACAACTGATCAGAGAGTAATTTAAAGCCTAAATATACTTGTTTACAGACATTAGGACAAAAAAGTCAGAGCAAAGCAAAGAACCAAAGAAGGATGGGTTTGATGCCATTTTTCAGTGCATCTCGTATCAGCACTGAGGAGAGGTACAAAAGGTGGGTGTACTCCTGCCAGAGAGCAAAGGAAACAGCAAAGGTCAGTGTAATCATGTATCTCTACTCATACACAGCTTCCTTCTTCAGAGCTCCATTTGACAGGAAAATTAATTTAAAAAACAAAACAAAAAAAACCCCAAACAACCCACAATCCAGAAAATTCCAAATTACACCTTTCTTTCTGTCTCAGCAGTAAAAAAAGTAATGAATCTCACATAATCCAGCTGCAATCTGTGAATCCAAAAAGGAAAATGGAGAACTACAGCTGTGTTACATAAGGAATTAACAGATGTAACAAGACAAAGAATTACCTCTCTTTTAAGATTCCAGAAAACCCTTTATGAGAGCTAACAAACTTAGTTATGCCAACATCGCTTTCTGTCAGTCCATGCTTCATCATGTCTGCAAAGCTCTCTGGATCTCCATCTTCATCACTGTCCTCTAGTTCCTCTTCCTCCTGCTCCTCACTTTCCTCATTGGGGATTATTTCATTTTTTGCGTCCTCAGGTTGTTCTGTTACAGTCTCAATACTCTGCCCAGAGTCGTTCCCTGCCTTAGACTTCTCCAAGATCTTCTGTCTTTTAATTTCGTCTGCATTGGCCACATCATCCTCAGAGCGAGGACGTTTCAAGGATACACTATTCATTTCTACAGTTTCCATATTTAAGGCACAGGGTAGGATAGAAAGCCCTGAGAAAGAAGAAGAAAGGCTTATTTCCTGTCTGCTAAGAGCAGTATCAATACATAGACACTTCACTCCAAGGACTCTGCCCCCCGCAATTTTTCAGGAAAACCATAAACTTTCCACATTTAAGTTAAACATCAAGTAAACATTTTGAACACCTGGAAACAATATGTACTTGGGGAGAAAGAAGGAAGATATTGTGAGGGCTTAGTACTCACCCAGGGCAGCACGCATGCTAGACTACAGCAGAGCAGGATTCAGTACCACACTGATCACCAGGCCTGTGCACACACAGGCTCTGCTGTCAACAGCAGTTTAGTGCCTAAGAAACTTTTTGTTTTCAAGCTTTCTCCTCAACATGACTACTCTCAATTATTCCCTTTTCTATCAAGATTCCATCTTGCAAAGACTGAGAGAATGGCTGAGTTCCCCCAAACCTGCAATCTCATGTCTTCCTTTTCTATGTCCTTCCAACACACATAATGCCACACAGAACTCAAGGTGGCAGCAATTCAGCCCAAAAGATAAGAGGGATGAGATCTCGAAATCATTGAATCAGTGAGACAAACAAAACAACAAGGAAATTAAAAGATCCCTGAGAAGAACATGACTACTCACACTCGTGGAATAGGGCTCAGAGCTGCCACCTTTGTGTCAGCAGAACCACTGGCTTCAGATCTGAAAAAAAGAGAAAAACTAACTCTTTGAGAAAGTTTTATGAAAAAAATTTTAAAAATATTATGAAAACATATATAAATGCAATCATTAGAGAAAGCAGCTGCCCCTACCCAGGTATCAGCAGTTGCATAGGAGCAAACACAACTACGCAGATGGACACGTTAATAAGTACAATTGCAAAACTATTACTATCCTAGTGACACAACACATTATTGCTATTTAGCAAGCTACAGGAGAGAACTTTGTTTTTATTTCTAAGTGTATAAAAGAAAACTGGAGTTCCGATAATAAGGCATGGACAGGACCTTACTTCCAGCATCACCCAACTGGCACATGAGTGTACTGGGGATAAAGTGCAGGTTTTGGTAGCAGGGGCTGCACGGGAGGAGGCCGTAAACTGCCCTGTGTGGGCCATGGCCAGTTCCAGCTGGCTCCACAAACCCGCTGCCTGCCTTCCTCCACCTCAGCAGATGAGCACATGGTGCCTCCGCTCCAGTTTATCTGAGAAAGGGAGAAGCTGCCAGGGGCAGCAAATGCAAAGGAAAGCGCAGGAGGAGACATGTGACAAGAGTGCTCAAAAAGGCATAGGGAAGCATGGAGAAGGGGACAACTTTTGGGGACACAGCTGGAGATGCACTCTTGGAAGGAGACTCCACGCTGGAGCAGGGACACCCCTGAAGGGACTGCAGCCTGTGGAGGTGGCTAGGACAGGGACACTCTTGAGGGGCCCATGGAGAGGACCCACATGGGAGCAAAAGAGATGAGCAGCAGAAAGAAACCTCCATGTACCAACCCCAACCTCCTGCACTGCCACTGCCTCGTCCAAGGGACAGAGCATAACCTGAGGAGCCAAGGAGAAAAGGCGAGGAAAGGAGCTTTCCCCAAGTCTATGTTTAACTAGTGGTCTTCTTTGTATAGCACTAGTCAACTGGTAATTAAAAGTTAACTGGTAATAAACGAAATTCCCCATGTCAAGTCAATTTTGTCCACAACAACCAAGTTCCTAAATTAACAGGATTCAGCTGTTACTGAGAAATTAATCTCGGCACAGAGCAGTATTTTAGAACTACATACATCACCCTGTATTATTTCTCCAGACAGTAAATAGCATAATCTATCCAATTTTAAAGGGCGTGTTCTTAAAGGAAGCCTCACTACTAACTTGATAATCAGCATGTGCTGGGTTGGTAACTAATTGTTACCAGTTAGCTGTTAGCCACTGCTGACTTCATGGCCTGGACTTCCCATTGAAGAGATCACCAGCTTAGCGTAAGGAGGCAGGAACAACTGTTTTAGAAACACCTGAAATGTTTTGCTCAAATGAAGAACTGAAAATGGATGCTATAAAAAATAAATGAACAAAAGGGAAGTAAGGAGAGACTTACAAAATTAAGCGTATGCGTGGCCTGAAGAGTGATAAGACACACACAGAAGAAAGCAGAATAATTAGCAAAACAATGTACCTTCAAGCTGAAAGCACCAATTTTAGTCTGTCCTCAAATAAAAGTTCATAAAATCCTTCTTTCAAGAGGAACAAAAAATAAAAGTCATAGCCAAGTGAAGCAATTCACCACTGTTTCCAGATTCTCTTCCAATGTACCAAAATTTAGAGAGGCTGGGTTATAAAGCACTCAAGTGGAAAAGGCTTTTAGATGGCTTGTATCTCCACATGGTGAACAAAACAGCACACAGCACAGTGAAATCCTCTGAGAAACCTGCCAAAGGTGGTAACAAGAGAAATCTCATGCTTCTTAAATAAAACTGTAATACCTAGTTATTGACTTATACAAACTGTTAGAAGAATTCGATGTTGGGCACAAACACTCCGAAGTTGTTACACACAGACTATTCTCACAGCAGAAGAGTGACTCACATACTACAAAGTACTATCCTGTGCCCAGCGGCAGCCATCATCGGGGATGAATTCCGCAGGATAATTGCTTGAAGGAGCACGTTGAAGTGCGCGGGCACACGCTGCCTCACTTGTGCAGATCGCTAGAGAGGCGCCTATTATTTTTTTGACAGCTGCTCAACTGTCTCGGCCCTTTTCCTAACAGGTGTTTCCATAAAAGCCAGAATCTCCATAAACATCAACTCCGCAGCAATTTCAATATTTTAACAGAGACCGAGTTTACTACTACAAATGAAACACTTGATTCTCGACAAGAAACGCCGAGCGATTACTGCTGGCGCGGTGCCTGTCAAGCAGGCACGGCGGGCGATGGGGGCTGCAGGGCACTAAGTCACAGAGCCGGAGCACGGCAGCGCAGGGCACGGAGCCGGTTTCGCATGAGACGAGACACGTGGGATTAAAAGGCGACCGAGGAAAGGGCGACGATATAGCAACAGCACCCCAAGGCCAGCCCTTGCGGCGGGGCAGCACGCAGGGCGCGGGCGGGGACGGCAGCGGCACTCGGAGCCCGCGGGGCCGGGCCCGGCCGGGC
>VWPU01000696.1:2046-20958 GCA_013398955.1 Callaeas wilsoni
GGGACAGGGACTGTCACCTGTGCTGTGCTTCCCCTGCGGGACAGGGACTGTCACCTGTGCTGTGTGAACTCCCGCGGGCACGGGGCTGAGCGCTGCCTGCTGGAGTGCCTGGAAGGGGAAACTGGGACAGGAGAGAGCATTCCCAACAGGATTCACCTCTTGCCTAACACGTGTCACAGGTGCCCTGGCATTGTTTTCACGGTTTGCATTCTGTCCATACATTAACTCTGGTGGCAGCACACAGAGTTGGTGACTTTCACCTCCCTCAGTCTGGAGCAATTTTGGTTGATATTCTTTGCTTTCTTAACACGTGCTGCTACACAGAGCTGTTTAAAAAGACACAGTGACCAAAAATAGATTAAGAAGGCTTCTAAAAGCCTCCATGAGAAGAGGGAGTTAGTTTGAGATTCTGACAGGTGGGAAGGTGGAGTTTCAGTGAAGAGGAGAACTGGAACACAGGTACATCAGCCTAGGTACATTGTAAATTGTTAAATGATAAACTTCCTTAAACAATAGCTAGAGATAGAATTGTGTTTTCAAGGCATAAATAGAATTTAATATAATATAATTTCCATGCTCATTTATAAAGAGAGGCCCTAGACTTGTGGAAGTTCGTGTTTGTATTTCCCTCCAGGTACAAACCCTCTCTTGCTGTGGAAAGCAGAGCCATTCTCCCTGCACAGAAGTTGAAAATAACCCAAAACGTTACAGCACCTGTGAGCCAGAACAGATTGTACTGATGGACAGTAGTTCGTCAACTTGTGTTTATCAACATAAACTTGTTTATGATCCAACTTTCTAATCCAGGATCCAGCACCCATTCAGAACTAAACCGAGGAGGCTTGGCCCATCTTTCAACCATTTAGAGTGAAATTATATCCTGGTTTAGAAGAAGTAAAACGTAAGCAGTGGAATGATGGTGTTCCCCCCCTTCTTTCAGGCTGATCTTGCTGGTGGTGTTCCTGCTCCTGCTCTGTGGGGTCTCAGCGAGCTGCATCAAATTCTGCTGCCGCAAGAAGAGGCTCCCAGCAGAGACCTTCCCTCGGCACCCTTGTGACTTGGCAGTGATTGGCATCGACAGTGACAGCACTGCCCACAGCACGGTGACCTGTGAGTACCCTCTTGGAGTCGCCTGTTCCACGGAGCATTGCTCCCGAACCTGTGCCTGGAATTCTGTGCCCAGCCCCTGCAGGAACGGGAACTTCCCGGTGCGCTCCCAGAACAACTTCCAGCCCCACAGGGTGGGCACGAGAGGGGAAGGGAGGGCAGCAGGGTGGCACAGTGACAGTGAGGACCAGGAGCGATTCTATGTGGACAGCTTTAGTATACAGTGCATTTGTTCTGACGCCACAAAAGTCCGTAATTTCCTGGAAAAAAGCAGGACTATCCCTTTACATATCCGTGTTCTGTGCAGGTGTTCAATTTTTATTTTTCATTCCTTTTTTTTTCACAGCATATAGCTCATGGCAGTACCCTCCAAGTGTCCAGATTCCCTCGGTGTTTGTGGATATGGATAAGAACACCGTGTCCCCTCCAGCTTACAGCCTCTATGCCATGGACCTGCCACCCTCCTATGATGAAGCTGTTCAAATGGGAAAGCAAGCAGCATGGATAAACCAGAAACTTAATGACATCCCTGAACAGGTGACACCAGGTGGGCAGAGTCCCTGCCAGTCCCCGCCTGACACAAGTAACAGAGATCCAGTAACACAGGCAAATTCAGAAGATTCAGAAGATGCCACAAAAGAACAGCCACAGGTCTGACTCAGTTCAGATGGGGAGTAAAGGAAGGGAAGGACTGTAAGAGTTAAAGAAGACATGAAGAGTTTGGGTTTATATGTAGGTTATGATGGAAAGATGTTTCTTCTCATGCCCTTGTAATGATCTGTCAGAAGAAATGTTTTCTGTGACTGCTGTAGTCCCCTGGTAAATCTTCTTCAAGGATATGAAATGAGGTAAAAGGGCAGTTTAAAAATGCCTGTAAAAGTGGGACGTGAATGCTTGTTCATCTTCTGATAAAAAAATTGTTCCTTGTGTCCAGCAATAAAAAAGGTCAGGAAAATTTTGCCACCTTGGGAATACACACTCAGAACAGTGCAAACAGGAAGTTGTTGTTCTAGAACAGAAGTTTCCCAAGCTGGAGTTGAAGGGGGAATCCCAGCAAGCCACACTGAACAGCCTCTGTAGTTTCTCTTCTTTTGAGAACACCAACTGTCCAGAAAACTGCTGAGGACAAAGTGCTGCACAGGGGCTCATGTTCCTCAAGGAGCAGGAAGATGCCAAGCCAGGACAGGAGAGCGTGGAGGGAAATGCCTTGTTTTCTTTCACAGCTGCACACGGGGAAGGAGAGAGATGAGACACGACACCTCTGTGGTGGTGGTGGTCGTGAGACCCAAAGGGATTGTTTTTGAGGTTCTGGACATCTTTCAATTTCTATTTTTGAGATGTGTTGCCTTGTGAGTGGGTTCCTTTTGCTATTTATTTTTTCCAGATAAAGTACACCTTAATTCCAAAGAGACACTTGCACACATGGTTCAGTATTACTGATGTGTTTCAAATATTCATAAAATATTTCAAAGATGCCTTTATATTTTGTTATCTGCTCAGGTATCAGGGTCTCGAGCAGCACAGGAAAGAAAAATCACAGGTTCCTGGCAGCTTTTACCTGTTCAGAACGTGGATGAGCTCAGGAATGAGCAGGGTGACACAAAACATGCTCGTGCTGAGCCACCCAGAGTAAGTTAGAGATACAAATACTGCAGTACAGGCTGGGCAAAAGTTCAAAGAAATTACTCTTAGGGATGGTTCTTCGTGAAGTACTGATAGAGGGATAACTGCTGAGCATCATTTTAAAACTGGGAACTTGGAGCTGATTACAGCAGTCACACCCAGACAACAATACAGGCTCCAGAGGCAGGTTTTTTAATGCCAGCTCTTTCCCTTGCCCCTTCATATCCCAAATGGTCCAAATTTTGTCCACTCCTGAGTAGTGATTTTCTCTGAATCCACTTTAGCAAGGGGCTAATCTGGCTGCTTTAAGAACATGAGCAATTGCCAGGGTGGCTCATTGCTCTGGATAAGAGCAGCAACCAAAGCCTGAGCGCTTGGTGCTATTAGCGAATGTAGCATAAATTTAGGTGTCTGTCATTAACAGGCAGTAGAAGTGGTGGGCACAAAAGCCTGCACAGCTTTTAGAAGACTGTTATTCTCTGACAACCATTACTGCAAGAACTGCCCTGGAAATGAGCAGTAATGATTTAAAAATGAAGATCCCTGCCAGCCACAGGCCCGAGATGCTGCTACAGAGTCGTGTGTGAGCTGTCCATGAGTCTGGCTCCCGAGGGAAGGGTCGCTTCTATATTTAACTTGCATGTAACTTACTGTGAGGGCTGACTGGTGTAACAAATCTGCTTCTCTTGTGTCTCCTCTCTGTCACCCTTCATTATATTTCTCCTGTTTTATTCTTTCCTCCGCCTTCCTTATCTGTGTCAAGATGGAGGCTGGGCATAACCCGGGGTAACTATTGGGATGTCTCTGGCTGGAAGGGCAGCATATGCCCAGTCCTGGATCTCTTCAAGTCACAAATACAGCAGATGTATTTTTATTTCTTGAACCTTTCCACAGTACTCAGAACAAAGCCTCTGCCCTTGCAAAGCAGGCATTGGTGTTGGAGGGAAATGGCTGAGCGCTCACTCACAAGCAGGGACGGGAATGCAAACCCAGGGAAATGAAGCATCCTGACTGACACAAGAGGGCAGTCCCTCACTGCTCGCTGCGAGCGGAGGCTCGGCCCGGCACGGGCTCGGGAGGGGACTGAGCTGGCTGCGGGAGGAGGGAGCGATGGCCCCGCTTCCAGCTCCCGGCCCCGTCCTTCGTGCCTTCCTTCGTGCGAGCCCCGGCACGGGACCCGCCCAGCCGCAACCCCCAGCTGCTCAGAGGCGATGCACAACCCCAGGAAAACCCCAAACGCCTGGGACTTGTAGGAAGAAGGGCAGAATCTGGTGTTTCCTTTCTAACGCCTAGGGGAAAGTCTTGTGTTTTGCCCAGGCTCTTGCCTCGCAACGTGGCCCAGGAACTCGAACAGAATCGATGCGCTGACACCAGCTGCTGAGCCAAGCAGCCCTCAGCAGCACGGGCTCTCCTCTGCACACCAAACGCAGCTCGGTTTGCTCTGTAACCTTCACAGTTAGGAAATTATTAAGGTCTTTCTTGTGGCCTGCCTTCTCCAGGGCCTGCTAAGGGTAGCCTCGTGCTGGAGTCCTTCCTGTAATGGAGGAAGAGATCCCTCGTCTCTGCACAGCTCCTGTCCTCATGGATCACTCAGAACTTCACGTTTTTGAAACCTACAGTTCTCTATCACTTTGCCTGAAATTGGTCAGTGGATTCAGAAGTTAACAGCTGGGTGTGCAGGGGAAGGAGAGGAAGCAGGACATGAATTTGGAATGTGTGATTCCAAAGCCTCGCTTCCAGAAGAAACCAGGTTTTAAAAGGGCTCCAGGTGGGAGGTTGGTCCCACAGCAGGTTATAGGCTTGGCCTGATGGAGGAGCTAAGAATTCTGATTTGTCAGGCTGATGGTTTTCACCATCGCTAGATCTATTCAAGTCTGATTATATCCACAGAAGCTTTGTGGCATCTCTAAGGGAAAAGCCCCTCTCTGTAATTACCCAAAGTGCATCTTTAATTGTGATTTATATTTGATCCTCAGTTTGGCACTGTTCAGCATGCAATTTTTCTTCTCCCATTTGTTCAAAATGATCCTTTTGCCAGTTATTTTCTGCTGTTCTTTGCTGGCTGTGTGAAAGAGCCTGTGCTGAGGAGATGGACTGCGAGGTTGGAGCCTCCATCACTGTCTCTCCTCTCACACACTCAGCACGAGCACTTGTGCTCAGAAAGAAAACGCAGCCATGGAAGTAAATTTCCTCAATAATTCATGGGCTTTATAGCCTAGAGCAAATTATACCTTGGCCCTGTCATGAAATTCAGGTTGCAAATCCCTTTATAGCCAAGCTCGTTAACAATAAAAGTGGTACCTCTAGAATGGCTTTGGTAATTGATGCATTACAATCTTTGGAGAGTATTTAGTGGTAAACCCGCAGCATCCAGACTGAGGCATCAGTGGGGTCTGGATACAGGAAAAGTCAGAGAAAAACATTTCTTTGTTCGCCTTGCCGTTGCCTTTGTCTGCCTCACTGGCCACAAATAGCTCAGAAGGTTTGGTTGCTTTGTTTTCTAACTGCATTTTGTCTTTATCAGCTGCGGTTTTTGAGGGAAAAGGATCACTGCTGCTGCCAGTACAGACGAGTGGGACACTTGGACACGTGCAAAACCTGCTCATTTATGGAACAAAATATCTCTGCTACAACCACTCTCCATCCTCTTGGCTGTCTCCTGGTTCAGATCCTAATCCTCTTTACCTGTTAGAACTCTTTTTGCTTAGGGAGACACTGACTAATTTTGCTGCAAGTAGCAGAGGTTCTTTCCTTCACCCACAATTAAAATTCAAACTGTGAGAGAAGCCTTGGAATCCTTTTCAGAGCACAGGATGAAAACAAAGTATCACAGGGGAATTGTGCTCTAAAAACTGGAGAAGACAATAAATGTTTTATGAAATTCTACATCCTAAGGTCAAACTCAATGCACAAAAAAGGCTGAGGTGCAAATCCACATTGCTGGGAAAACATTTTGTTCTGGTCAGTCAAAATTTAGAATATAAAATGCCAGAGCTGCTCTCTTTTTATCTTACTGGAAGGAAAAAGGGGCCTGTAGAAAGGAATGCAGACTTTCAAAGATATTTCAAATTTTTTTAAAATAACAAAGCTCACCTTGGGCACTTGGAGAAAGGAGAAAATCAATTTCTATTTCAAACCTAGAAATGCCTGAATCTGCTTAATTTTTACTCACTTTTTAACCCTACTTTCCCAAGTAGCTCAGAAAGGAAACAAAAGAGAAGAGCCTGGTATCAAGCCCTTATTCGTGCATTGTTTTTTCTCTTTCCACGTGAGGAGTTTATGGCATAAGCTACTTCCTTCCACAGGTAAGGAAGTGCAGGCCCGAGGTCCAAGTACCGACCTGGGAAAGCCAGTTTGGTGACTTCTCTGCCACGCAGCTCCCACATGACACTGGTCTGTAGAGCAGGGACTGTAGCACTGCCTTTTCTCGCACAGAATTTGGAGGATGAATACATGGAGCGTGGGCTGCGCTGTCATATTGAAATACAGGTACAGTCAGAGCATGATGAACTTTGTGTGGGACATGAAGCGCAGGGAAAAACCTCCCCACTCCCTCCCCCTCTTAAGGGGCGAATCTGGGGAAGAAACTTGGGCAAAGTGTGAGGTTTAGAAACAGCCCCTGGACTGCAGGTGCCTCATCCTGTCATCATCACAGCATTCCTAACCGGGGGAAGAGGCCGAGGGGACAGAGGCCAGAAGGTTTGTTCAGCTCCACGGGGCTGGAAGTGTTTCTTTCCCCAAAAACCCTTGCCAGGCAGCTGTCAGCGCCCGGGCCGCTGTGCTGAAGTTGGAGAAGCTGCTCTGCCCCGCACATAAGGTCACTCCAGCTGGGTTTGACGGCAATAGAGCTGTGATTAGCCGGCAAAGCAGACGGCCGTAAAAATAAACACCCCGTGTGTGTTTGGAGAAGGCTTCCTCCGCCCTTGGCCGAGCCGCCCGCTCCCAGCAGATGGGGGAAGCGAGCCGGAGTGGCCCCGGTGAAGGTCGGCTGGGCGGGCTGCGAGGCCAGCGCACAACGGCAATTACACCCAGCGAGATTATCGGGAGGGAAAACGGGATATGCTTTTATTGCTTACTTAGTTCGCATATAGACTTTTCTCTCTTGATAAAAGGCCCACCGTACCTGCTGTAAAATACTGAAATTCAAATGACTTGGGCCATCTGGGAAATAAAAAAGCGTATGTTCGGTTATTTTCCACTGTAATAATGAGGAAAAATTCGATGATAATGAGTAGGGTTATCTTTCAATCAAGAAACATCCTGGAGTGTGACAGACTCCAGCTCTGCCACAGATGTCCTGGGCATCTAGATAGGTACCAATGTCAATGTCCCTGCCTCTATTTTCCATTGGTAAACAATTCCAGCCTCCAGAGGCTGGAAAGGACCTTTGGACATGCCCTAATCCAGCGCCCGCTGCTCACTGGGGCCAGCCAGAGCAGCTTGCCCTGCCCAGCGTGGCTCTGACTTCTCCAAGGATGCAGATCTCACTGCCCTTCTGGGCAACCTGTTCTGCTGTCTGACTCCCCTTACAGTGAACACAGGTTTTTGGAATGTTTGAATGGAATTTTCTGTATTTGGGACTGTTCCCACTGCTTCTTACCTTAGAAGCTGGTTCCCAGTGAGAAAAGTCTGCCTCTGTCTGCTTTATACTCTCCCCCCAGATATTTATACACATTTATAGATCCCTCCTGTACCACCTCATCCTGAGGCCAAAGACTCCCAGCTTGCTCATCCTTCCCTCATACGTCAGATGCTTCAATGCTTTAATCATCCAAATATTTAACTCCATCTTTTCTCCAACTTGCCTAAATCATCCAGGAACTTCCCCTGAATTCCAGTGTGCTATTTAATGGATTTCTCCTGCCTGTGGAATAAAGAGCTGCAGAAAGCAGAGCGTGAAGTCCCCTGTGGATGCCCCCCGGTGCCTCCTGCCCTGGCTGGCGGCGGTGCCACCTGGGCACGGGGGGATTGCAGGGCTGGCACTGCCGCTGTGTCACCTCACACAGCCGGGGAGCCCCGCGAGTGTGTCACAGCCGCCACCTCGGCGTGGCCCCACGGGAAGGAAACTGCCAAGGTGAAACCAGAGAGAGATGCATCCCCCCCTCCCCTCTGCTCTACACGAACCGTTTCGTCAGGAATGGATAAGCTGCTGGAAAGCAGGAAAAGCAAAATGCAACCTTCCTCCTGCTTTGCATGGGGCTTTGGGGTGGAAGGTGCTATAGAAATACCCTTCCTTTGGGAGACCGTGCGTTAGAAGCACAGGAAATTGCTTGGATTAAAAAAAGAACACAAGGAATAATGTTTTTCCAGGCCAGAGAAGGAAGAGAGATTTCCCTTCCTGTCTCTAGGTTATCACATTGTCACCAACAAGAAAACCATATTTCATCAGAGCATGGCCTTGCTCCCCCAGGTTTCAATCAAAATGGTTATTGATGAAAATCTTATGTGAATTGTAGCTAGAGATACTGCAAACCCACTGCTCAGTGCTATGCCAGAAAAACAGTAACGAAAATTCGGTTTCTCATTGATTCCTACCTCTTGATTTCCTAACACACCCCACTATTTTAGGTACAAAACCTACACCCCAAAATCTCCAAGCTTTAATCAATGCGCAAGATGCCAGGTAACATGTTAATGTAATTAGCACAAAAATCAGGACAAGGATAATTTGAGCATCTATGGAATTAGTTTGGTGACTTCTTCATCCACTTACAAATACAAATCATAAAAGTGCAAGTGTGTACATGTGTCTGATCAACTGATGGCTGTTACACACAGCCCTTCTTCCTGTCCCCTCCCATCTGTGTTCAGACCTGCTCCTTTCAGGTGACCCCTTGGTGCCTCTTCCCTTTCTATCTCTGTGCACTCACCCAGGGACCTGTGAGTGATCCTGATACCCAAGTTGGCTCCTTTGAGTCTGAAACAACATTCAGAGAAATGAAACTGAAAAAAAAAGGGAGTTTCTTATCCATCTGGAGATGGGGTGGGGCATGCAAGAGGCAACTGCTAGGTCCAAAAATCAGTCAGATTGTTCTTTATGACATGAGCCCCGAACCAGAGGTGTGGATGTAGAAGGGTCTTTCTTCAAATCTGCATGTCTGAGTTCTAATGATTCACATCTAAAGATGTGGCTGCATTGTCTTGAATTCAGGGAAGGCTCCAATAAAAAATCTCTGGCACAGGAAGTTCAGCTTCCTCTCCAGATTTCCTTCCTCCACCTCCTTATATGCAGAATAGCAGGGAACTCACTTCAGCCTTGCCAGTGCGAGTGAAAACGCTTGGGGCTGCAGAGCAGTTTGAGTTTATGGCCAACACCTTCAGCTCAGGTGTTCAAGGGAGGCAGCACAGACCAGTGGTTCTTGGTGACAACACTTCATCCCAAAATATCCTCAACTGCTGAGCTGTGTTTTGTAGCTGCAGGTGAAGCTGCACCCAGTCCCTCAGCAAACGTGATCAACAAGGGTGACAGAGACACTCTTTGTGACATTCAGCCCATTTCCAATGTCAGACTCTTACTGATGACAGTGGGCATCAATCAAAGGCAGAAAATTCGAGCATCATGTAACTTTGCTACAATTACAAAGCAAGAAAACTGTGGAAAAGCAGGTTTGGATCCAGTCAATGCCTGAACTATCACTAATTGTAACAGGCTAATTTCACTTTCTAGATTTTCATCTAGGCTTTGGTGTCCTTTAAAAACAGCCTGCTAGACTCCAGGCCCAGGGCCAGGCAGCTCAATTGCCCAGTTTGAGCCACAAACTAAAACAGGTAGGAAAAATGTGAACAGCATTACAACTGGAAGGTGATGTGAAGTTTGCTGGGAGAACGGCAATGTTTGAGCGTGGCACAGGGTTAGAGACCTCTGAGCTACGTCTGCAGGAACAGGATCTGTGCATCTGTGTGCAGAGATCCTCACCAGCATCCCAGAAGCAAAATGCCATGGAGTGGGGCTAAACTGAAGTATGGCAAGGCACCGATGCAGCTCATGGTGCTTCCAGCTCTGGAACTCGCCTGTGAGGCTCTCTCTGGGATGTGTGGCTCTGCTGCCAGCCAGTGCCTGTATTCCGTACAGGAATTCTCTCCTGCCAGCGCACAGTGCCTGTATTCCGTACAGGAATTCTCTCCTGCCAGCGCACAGTGCCTGTATTCCGTACAGGAATTCTCTCCTGGTGTAGCAAACCCAGCAGGCTGTACTTGCAGAGCGTGACTAAGCTCCACCAGGCAGAGGTTATTCCATCCCCAGCCCCTCTCCTGAACAGAACGTGCCATCCTGGGGAAGGGAACAGAGGCAGCACCTGCTCCAGCACCTTTCACAGCACAGCTGGAGCAGCCGCCCGCAGAGCTGCCGTGAGCGGGGGGAGAGCACCCGCACGGCCCAGCCCCTCCAGGACAGCCCCAGCACGGACTGTTCTGGGCAGCGGGACTGGGAACGGCACAGGCAGGGAGCTCTGCTACCCCCTGGATGGAGTTTTTGCTCCCAAGATTCCCCCCTCGCCTCTCACTGCCAGGCAGAAACACCCAGGTCGGGCTTCAGCTGCAGCACAGGCTCAGCAAGTGCAGAAAATAACCTCAGGCAGCCCATGCAGACAGAGCAGAACACTGCCCCTGGCTCCTCTCCGCCGGTTTTCCCCGGAGCCACGTGCTCCCAGCGTCCAGCCTCCCGGCGGGCTGGAAAAACGCCACAATCTGAGAGCACAGACACGGGCGGCAGCTCAGAGCCAAAGGCAGCGGGTCGGGCTGGCAGCAGGAAGGGGTTAAAACGCACCGGTCACCTGCGACTTCGCGCAAGAAAAGGGAAGAGCAAAGGAGTCATCGAGTTTCAGTCACATCCAGATGCTCAAAGTGAGAGATTAATAAATAATAAATAGGAGTAGCATCAATTACAAATGCCAAAGGGGGATGATGTCTCTGGATGCATTTCTGCTGACTGGTGCATATTAGGAAACCACAGAGTGCTTTTAGCTTTGACTCCAACATTAATTTTGGCAGCGGAAGGAGGTTTTATTAAAAGTACTGAAAATGTCATTCATCTTTATTCGTATTACATTTGTTACAAGGATTTAAACCCCAATATGGAACTATGGGGAGATGAAAAAATTGAAATTGACTCATCTGATCATAAAAATAAATGAAACTCTAAACATGTTTTAAATAGTAAGAAGTACATTTGGGTATTACATTTCTAATACTGGAAGGTGGTACTGATATCAACTGTTTTTCAAGGTTTGTTTTTTCTCTAAGGTGTTCTTTTCGAATCCCTTACAAACTAAATTATTTGTAGGTATGCTATGATGGTAGCCCATAATCCATAGAGAAAAAAATAAATAAAAAGTGGGAATGTGAGGAATTGAAACCATTCAATTATTACTTTTAAATATTAAATTGAAAGGGAACAAAACTATTCTTTGAAGTATTACTCAGTAATCTAAGAGGTTCAAAATCCTGCTGTAAGTCCATTTATTCAAAATTGTCACCATGTTTTTTGTCTATTTTAGTTAAGTGCTGAACTGAATATTGATAATGCTGGATCTTTTCTAGGATGTTCCAAAGCTGAAGTTAGTGGGAAATTTAAGTTACTTGCAGTCTTGGATCCCTAACCAGATTTTTCTGCTGCAAATGCGAAATTTGCCAAAATAAAAAAACATAATAATTCTGATGCAAATCCCTACTGGTACCACTATGGCAGAAATCACAAAATCCCAATGGCCTTTATTGTTTTATTGGATTGGCACGAGACACACGAAATGGAACAGCACAACTCCACCCCAACACACGCTGGCAGCGCCGGGGCTCTGCTGCTGGGCTTTTGGAGGTGAGAAATGGGCATTTCATGTCGCTCACCGCGTAACATAAAAGCTGGTTTCCAGCTGTTACAGTGCTTGAGTAAAAATGTCTTTAATCAAGCATCAAATCTCAACACACAATAATCACCTACAAGTAGATTTTATTCTCAGGTCTGAAAGTAGTTTGTTCAGTGAGTGAAAAGTTAAAGATTTTTAGAGGACGCTGGGTTTTTATGGGTTTTCTTCCCAGTTTTGTGTTTGTTCATGGTAATGCTATCACTGGGGAAAGGGAGTGGTTTATATTACTTTGAGTATCTATTTTTTAAAGTATTTCTTGACTCTTTAGAATTTCTTAGACCAAACTTGTTTGTGTTTTAAGGTTTATAAAAATATTTCCCATCAAAATTATTTCTTTAATAAATATTTTGGCTTGACTAAGCAAAAATATACATGTAGAGGGGCTTATTTTTTTTCCACTATATGTGTAATTGTCTTCGTATAAAAACGAAATTTCACAAGCTGTTTATTTACTAAAACATTCATTCAGCCCCTGAAAATCAGACTGTGCTGGCTGTTTGTACTTTGTCAGTTCTCTTGAGCAGTGGCTGGAGAGATGTTACACTTTATATACGTTTTGTTTTGCTGCTTGGAAACATGAATTTTAAAAGTATGTTCTTTGTAACAGGTCCTCCCAAGGAAGGGTTTCACAGAATTGCTGAAAAACGGTTTGAGATTTGGGATATTTCCTGTAACAGATCCCAGAGGTCACAAGAAAGTTCTGCTTTTTGTGAATTTAGAACCCAGCCCAGCCCCTTGCTCAAAGGACGTGAACTCTCAGAGATGGAAGAGTAGAGCTTGGCTGCAAGTTCTTTCATTCTGAGCAGCAACTGAACTGCATTTTGCTTGGTCCCAGTACATTTTCCCAAATATATACTTATTTTTGGAGTACAGGATGTAACCATCACCGAACCTACTCATTTTATTACCTACTGCAATGCCATTAATGACTACTGAACTTTCCAAGCACACCTTATCCCTCTTCTCTGTGGCAATTAGGCTTTGTTTGACTTCACACGGATTCTCCAAGGACACTGGTACAAGTCTCCTGACCATGAATATTTTTGTTTTATGACTGCAATTTTTGCCTTCTGGATTCTGGAATCTTGCAGCAGCACTGAAGTGATCCCTCAGCTGCGGGTCAGGCTCTTGGAGAGAACAGAAATGGTTGGTAGCAGCTTTCCTAGGACACAGACCTGTGCCCACTTTCCCAAAGCGCTGTGTCAAGGATGGAAGAGCGGGATGGAAGCTCTGTGGGAATCTGACACGCAGCAAGGTAAGCAAATTCTTTCTTGTCTTTGAAGGTATTTCCAACTTCACCACAGGTCTGGTGTCTGACATCATGGAAAGTTCAGTAGCTAGGCTGACTTCTCAATGTGCATTCTGAACTCCCAGCATCTCCTGGGTCCCAGATGTTTTTCTCTTCGTTGCTCAATGAACCCCTTGAGGAAAGTCCCTTTAAATGGGGAAATATGAGGCTGTAAATGGGGAAATTATGAGGCTTTAAGCTTTTACTCAAACTACTTGATCAGCAGGCATGCAACCCAAATGTTACCTCCTTAAAGGAAGACCTACGCGAGTGCAATTGCTTGGGTGTGTTTATAGATGTGTGTAAACACACAGTGCCGAATCTGATTTCTAAGATGATTATAACAATTCCATTTGTTGTTGTTATGTTATTTTCCAGAAACACCAAAGGACTTTTAAAAGCCAAGCTACAGCTTGCAAGTTTAAAGGTACAGCAAAAAATGTAAACTCGCAACAGGTACCTGAGTCCAAAGGAAAACCAGAATAACCCCCAGCACGTGGAAAAGAGCTCTGATACAATTCTGATTGTAGGAAAAAAGCACTCAAAGCTATTCTTCTGGCTCTCTCAATATGGATTTGCATAAATAGAATGAAAAAAAAGCAGAATTGGTGTTTAAGTGCATAAGCATGCTCAGACCAACCTTGAGACACCTGTTGATGTTTCAAGGTTGGAAGATGAAGAAACAGAAAAGTTCAGAACAGAGCTTACTCCCAGCAGAGAAGTTCTGTATTTTGTTGAACAAGTATCCATACAGATCACAGAATTCTGTATTTGTATCACACTGCAGGATTGTATCACAGTATAAAATCCTGTGTTGACTGCGAGGAACAGTAGATCCAGGTTCAAGCAACCCCAACATTTCATCTTCCTTCTTTCCATAAAGTGCTGGGTGTTGGTGGCTAAATAATTTCACATCACTCTGCATCAGCTTCCTATGGCTAAGACAACAGTACTGATGTTTTTGGCTTTGGAAAATGCTTCAAGTTCTGCTAAACACAGGAACTAGGAATAAATTTGTATTATTGTTGAAGTCAGAGATACCTGTGGCATTGATATTTTTAAAATGGGTCAGAAGGCAATAGCAGCAAGGTTTTTCCCTGGAAATAAAAGCACCTCCAGCCATAATTTGTGAGAAAACAAGATTAGAATTTGTGAGAAAACAGGACTGGAGATAATGCCTTTTAGGACACGTAGCCCAGTGTCCTGTTCCACTGTGCCTCTGTGAGGATGAGACAGTCAAAGACAGCCATACAAAGGACATGATGGTGACATTCCCAGGAACACATCCAGGAGAGCTGGGGCCCTCACAGCTGTGCTGCTTCGCTTACACAGCAATGGGTTTTTCCAAAGGATTTTGAAGTGACTTGCAAAGTCTCTCTCCAGTTCTGAATTAACTGTTCCTGAAGCCGTTTCACAGATAACCCATCGTGATCCTCACCACACGACAGGAGTTCAGGATCATCTTCCATGCCTGTAATAGTTTAAAACTCAGGTGCATGGACTTTCCCAATTGACATGAAGACTCTCAGAACCAGTTCCCCTTACCTTAAAACCTTGTCAATTATATTCTCTGCAGACTAACACAGTTTTGCTAATTTTATGCCATGTTCTCAGAAGTCGTTTAAAATAACTCTTTTGTTCCATAATAATAGGGAAACTGAAAGAAACTGTGAGAATGCAGAATGTAACTAAGGAGACTGAGCTACTCCTACTTTTTGCTCTGCCTGGCCCCACTGAGGATTTCTGTTCAGTTTGCTTTTACTTATTTATTTTCTCTAATGAATGATCTTGATGTTCTGCTACCTGGGTCCTTCCTCAGAAGATAGCAGTGATGATTGTCATCCAATTGTTAAAGTGGCAAATAACAGCAGGTTGGAACAGCTCTCAACATAAGTTTTAAAAAATAAAACAATAGTCCAAAAAAAGAGTCCTGAATAGACTCGGGATTGAAGCACAGCTGAAGTTTAGATACTGTATAAGCTTCCTTTAATTTTGGTGCAATGTCAGGAGAAATGAGGGCTCTGCTTTGCTTTAGGGATCAAATGGAGAACTTCAAACTAATTCAAAATCACGTGAGTGTCTCCTTGGATCTTTCCAGGGTTCACAGAATGCACTCTACAGCCATCAAAGGATACAAAGGCAGACAAAATGTTATGGAATGGGAAATGGTGTCGGTGTGATTCTGGAATATGAGGTAGAGTTTTGAGTCAGTCTATTAAAAACACTTATCTGAGGTTACAAAGAAAGGAGGCAAAACATAATTATTTATTACTTCAGCAGTATTCTTATGCCATCTGAGGAGCTTTGCAATTTCGAGAAGTGCTGATTTTTCATCCTTTTTTAGAAAGCATAAATGATACCTGTTTGGTGACAGTTATTCTTTCAGAGACCAGGAGCCTCTTGATTTACCGTAAGAATCGTGCAGTATTTTCACTCGGATAACAACATGTAAATTTTGATTATAACAATGTCATTTGTATGCAAAAATTAATTACTTTAAGAAGTGAAACTGCCCAAAGCTTCATCTAACTCAGGATGCTCCCTACAAAGGGGTTAATGTCAGCTGATTGAGAAAAAGGTGCAAGAAATTTTGCAATGGTGAACTATGGAGCAACCTTTTTACAGGGAGGTTTTCTGTAGCTCTAACCCAGGAGCAAAACTGTAACTTCAAAGTGGACTAACAAAAACCCATAAAAATTGGGTTTATTAATTATCTATACCAGATCTTCGAGTATTCACAGGTATTTTCAGCTAAACTTTTAGTTACAAACAGTATTTTTGTAGTGTATAGAAACAGATAAATTCACATCTGGTAAGCCCACTTATTTCTGGTGATTTGCACACTCATCCACTGAAAACTAAAAACTAGGGCAGTTTATGGATCTGTGTAAAAAAAATAAGAATAAAAATGAAAAAGAAATTAAAAAAATAAAGATAATGCCTGTGCAGTAGCAGAATAAACCACCTTGTTGTACACAGCAACGTGGGACTCTTCTGACAGGTTTTAAAATGCAGCAAAACCGATTTGTCCAGTGAGATTTAAAAACCAAACCAAACCAAAGCCCACCTGGAACAACCTCCCCTCTGTGAAAACCGTTTCCAATCCTCAGGATCCCTGCCCATAACAGCGGTGTAACTGTGCATCAATCCAGTTTCTCTCTGGAAAATAAGGTGTAATTAAGCCACTGGATCAGAAACAGGAACTATTGCAACAGTTGTATTTTTACAAAAGAAGAGGTGTGGTGAAAGCACTGGCTGGGTGTAAATGTCCTATAAACACTTCTGACTGATCCGGTTTCCTTACCCAAATCCCGTGGATTTGAAGACACGGCAGAGCACAGACCTGGGAGGAGAAGTTCTCTTTAGCTCTCATGAAACACAGAATGCATAAAAATTAGAATGCAAGAAAAAAACCCAGAGATTCCTAGGAAAGGGTAAGATCTGAATGTGTATTTTATTTACAAAAAACCCAAACCCTGTTCAGTTATTAGAATTGCACCACTGGTAAAAGCATGTAAGAGAAATCTAAGGAAGAAAAGCAGTATCTGCATGATAAGAATGTGCAATGGGAAAAAAAACATGCATTAGCTTACAAAGGTAACATTTATAATTATGTAATTTATAATTAATTCACACTACAATTGTTCTAGTCCAATAACAAAATCTCAATGCAGCTATTTTCTCAAAGCAGCAAAATGTGATTTACTATTTGCTATCAATCTCAGAACGTTATCTTTGTTCATTACACAGATTTTTTTTCTGTATGATACAGTACTAGCTGAGAATTTTCCACAAAATCTCATAAGATTAAGAAATTTTCCTTTGTAAAACAAGGATTTTTCTTCTTTTTGTAAAAATCCTTTATGTATAATGCCTTTTTTTATCTGATGTAGTAAGTGGTCATTCTTTTCCACACAAATAGTGTATCCCCAAAAGGATATTTTAATCTCTGCTAAGCTTAAAAGCAATCTCTAACTAAAAAAATTAAAAATTACGAGAAAAAAAAAAGCAACTTGCCTACTATAGATCTCCCTTAGATTAAATGACTAAAATATTGTGTGTAACAGCTTTTGAAATCTGTAGGCAACTTTGCAAATATCTAATAAACTTGTGGTGTTTCCTAAGCACTTAGATTTAATCAGTATTTTCCAGGTGGGGATGCTGGACGAATCTCTAGCCTCAAGAACACTGACACCCCCATCTGCATACAATGTGGTTCCACAGATTTTAACAGGATAATTCCTGTCCACATTTCAGGGGGGGATCGGAAATTTCCCCATGGTTACTGGGAAGAATATTAGCAATTTGGGACAGTAATTCAAGAATAACTTATTCTAATTTCAGTAAATTTCTTATTTTGTTATTTGTAAATCTCGAGGTGATGAATTAAAGCTTTAGTGCATCATTAAAGTTATTTAAAAACAAACATTTGATTATTATAAATCAAAGGCTTCACCACACCAGAATCCAATAGTTTTTCATAACAGACAACCTGAATAATAGCCAACCCACTTCCCTACAGTTTAATTAGCAAACCTGCTCTTTCTCTTACTAATTAAAGGTAACCACACGCCCCTTCAGAAAGCATGACAGAAGGCACACTTTGGTTTAAATTCTAGGGAAGCAAGAATCTACTAGGGGAAGAGTTTGCCTCTTTAACCTTTTTTTTTTTTCTGGTTGTTTTTTTGGTTGTGCTTTGTGGGGTGTTTTGTTTATTTTATTACAGTGTATTCACGTTGGATAGGTTTTCATTGAAAATTGGCAATAATACTGTGGGTTGTTTTACTTTTTACTATAAACCTATTTTGGTTGCCAAGTAACCTCACCTTTTAACAAGGTATAAACAAATATTGGGGAAAACCCCAGATTTAGACCTGTGATGGTGATGCAATACTGTATCTATACTTAATTTTCAATATTAATTAGGGTTTAAGTATATGAGTTCTGGTGTGAAATGATTCAATTTTGGTAACATGATGCTGCCTGGTTTACGTGAGGTCCTGTCTGCAAGACAGAAATTGCAATTTTTATGCTTCCTTATTATTTTTTTTCTACTTTCTCTTACACACGAACCCTTCCAGAGCAGTGATGGTTGCTGTGAGGAGACTATGAAAAGAATGCTCTGGAAACTTTGGCCGTGTGAGTACCTTCATAAGCAAAGCTGGAATAAAGAAGTTCTAAGCTACAGAATTGCTACTTCTCAGGTTCCTGAGGGAAGGATCACAGAATCACAGATTTGTTAGGGCTGGAAGGGCCCTCTGGTGATCACCCTGGCCAAGGCAGGGTCACCTGGAGCAGATGGAACAGGAACGTGTCGAGGTGGGTTTGGAATGTCTCCAGAAAGGGAGACTCCACGCCTTCCCTGCGCAGCTGCTCCCTGCCACCCTCATGGAAAGAAGCTCTTCCTCATGTCGAGGCGGAACTTCTGGTTTAGTTTACAGTCATTGTTCCCCGTCCTGTCGCTGGGCACCGCCGAGGAGTCTGGCACCATCCTCTGACACCCCTTGGAGATATTTTTATTCATTAATGAGATCCCTCCTCAGTCTTCCCTTCCCAGACTACCCAGGCCCAGCTCCCGCAGTCATTCCTCACACGATGATATGAAGGTATTTACAGCCTGCCAGCCTCTTGTGAGCAGCATTTTAAGGCCTGTGGCCTCTTTCCCGGCCCTTTCGCGCTCCGCAGCCCGGAGCACTCCCATTTAACGTGGCGTGGAGGCTCTGCCTCTCCCAGCCCTGAGCTTAAACACCATTTCTGGGTTCCGTTTCGTGTCTTTTTGTTCCCATCCGGCTCTTTCAGACTTGTTTTCGGCCTGCAGAGCCGGCGGGGCGGCCGCGATCCCCCGCACGCCGCCCGCCCTCGCCCTTTGTTCGCTGAGGGGAGGGAGCGCGCGGGAGCGCGGGCGGGAGGCGGGAAGCGCGCGGCCGCCGCCAGCGTAAGGGGCCGAAGGGCGTTGCCCGCGCGGAGCGCGCACCGCGAGGCTCCCGGGAGCGCGCACCGCCCGCCCTCCCTCCCGGCCGCGCTGGGCGGGTG